>VZQC01012994.1:1185427-1198859 GCA_009823505.1 Rhizomys pruinosus | reverse complement strand
CCTTCCTTCCTTCCTTCCTTCCTTCCTTCCTTCCTTCCTTCCTTCCTTCCTTCCTTCCTTCCTTCCTTCCTTCCTCCCTCCCTCCCTCCCTCCCTCCCTTCCTCCTTCCTTCTCTATTGTCTCTGCATTTCATTTTGTTCGCTTATATCCAACCATCCTCTTGACTCTCCCGTACTGTAACTTACAATGTGCTCCGGATGGCCACGACTTCTCCCACCAGTGCTCTCCCTCTAGCCTCCCTCCAGCAACATCGTCCTTCATTCCCAAGGAAAACATTGCCCTCCCTCCCAAGCTTGCTCTGTTTACATTTCTCTGCTCTTTCCCTCTCTCCCTCGTGGCATGCTGGTTTAATCAATTTTACCAAATAACTTTCCTGTCAGATGTGAAAAGAAAACCCAGGATCAGTTAATAGCAATCTAATACTGAACTTTTGTCATTTTTCTCAAATGTACAGAGCTGTTTGGTGATTGGATTGATTTGTAATGATCCACATGACCAGGTGTCTCGGCGCTGCACTGCAGCAGCTTGACAGTAAATAGGAGGGGGAGAGGCTTGGATGCTGGACAGTCCTAAAGGAGCAATCGCAGAGACAGGGGCCGAGGAGACGAGACAAAATGCCAGCCTTTGTGGACTCATTAACATTTGTAAATATATGCCTCGCTATTACAGTTTTGCAGTTGAAATAGGAAGGCACTAAAAGGAGGTTTTGATGAGAGGTTAGAGAATCGCAGTAGGGTTAGGAATCAAAGTCTGATTCTATGCGCATTCCTGCGTATCTGCTGACATAAGCAGAATGCCAGTCAGTTGTCTCTCCCAGTGTCCCCAAATAGTACATTTGCGTGCCAAAGGAAGGGTAAAATATTGGTTATATTTTTAAACAGTAATCCATGAAAACTTGCCAAGGTATATGGAATCAGTAGAAGCATCACTTTTTCTGGCCTCCGGGAGGAGGGTTGGAAACTGGGGAGAGAAGGAGAACAAAGGAACAACGAAATGCTATGAACTCATCATCGGCTTTATTAACTAGCTGTTTGCTTTGGGTGACGTGCTTAATTATTTGTTGCTTAGCTTCCTTGTTATAAAACAGAGCAGTAGTCCATTTTTTGGAAGAGAAAATGAAGGAAAGGTAGAACAAATGTTGATCAAGAGTCTGGCACTTACCAGATACAAAGCTTACAACCATAACTGCTCCACCTTATGTCTCTATATTTCCTCCCCTCTTAACGGACCCCTGCAGACACTATCACCCACAGACCAGTACTGGTTTCCCAGCATGGTGGGTGAAATTAGAGTGTGGAATCCATTCTTACCTCAGCCTTTTCCTGTCTGGGGCTAGGGGCAACTTTTCTAGGTTCTTCAAACTTCTTTTCTATTAAGTGGGAGATAGTAATACTGGGCTTAAGAACACCAAGGGAAGGGCTGGAGAGATGGCCTAGCGGTTAAGAGCGCCGACCGCTCTTACAGAGGACCCGGGTTCGATCCCCAGCACCCACATGGCGGCCAAGAACCGTCTGAAACTCCAATTCCAGGAGAACTCCAGCTCCAGGGGAATCCGAGACCCTCTTCTGACCTCCGCGGCATTGCACGACACGGGTGCACAGACTTGCATGCAGACAGTACATTCATACACATACAGAAATAAATAAAATTAATAAAAAAAAATTTTAAAAAAAGAATACCAAGGGAAATAACCACTGTCAGCCTTGGTGCACAAAGCTTTCTCCAGAAGAGAGACTCAAAGGAAAATGAGGTTGATTTCACTTTTATCGTTTCAGCTGTACATTGCTTTTGCATGTTTGTTAATGCTATGTGGATAGAAGCTAACTATTTCTTTATGCTAATATTCATTGAGTGACTTCAGTTAAGAGAACATATTCTTTTGAGAAACCTACCTCAGTTTACAATGGTGGGATGCACAGTTCATAGACTTACATGGGAGGATCTGGGGGTCACACTGAAGCAAAAACTTTCTTCAAGCACATTGCTCTGAGAATACCACAGCACTCTTAATTTGTGGGTATAGGTGTTGTGATTGTATAACTCTCCTTGTAAAAGAAGGTACTTTTTTTTTTTTTACTCTTAACTATCAGATTGTGGTTACTTGTAATAAAGGAAGTAACTACATTCAGCTGACTGCATCTCTTATGAGTTTCCACCTTAATATTTTTATTTTTTTATTTTTTATTTTTTTTGGTCTTTTTGAGACAGGGTCTCCCTGTAGCCCCAGCTGTCCTGGAACTCGCTCTGTAAACCAGGCTGGCCTTGAACTCACAAAGATCTGCCTGCCTCTGCCTCCTGAGTGCTAGGATTAAAGGCATGTGCCACCATGCCCAGCTATTATTTTCTTTGTATGAATGTATTGCCTGCATGTATGTAAGTACGCCCATGTCGTGCAATGCCCAGGAGATCAGAAGAGGGTATTGGATCTCCTGAAACTGGAATTATGGATAGTTGCTAACTGCCATGTGGGTTACTGGGAACCCAACCCAGGTCCTCTGCAAGAGCAGACAGACAGACAGTGGTCTTAACCACTGATAATATGACTGAAGATGATCAATTCTACCACCACTGTTGGAAGAAAGTGACCAGATGAAGTCTTTATACGAGAATGAGGGGTATGGTCTTTGCACACAAAAGATATTCTCTCTCTCTCCCTCTCTCCCTCCCTCCCTCCCTCTCTTCTCTCTGTTTTCATTTCATATAACAAAAAGTCTTTCTCACTGAAGTTTTGTTGATAGTAGCAGTATTTCTTTTTTTCCAAATGTTGGGCATAATTTTGCTACAAAGTAAAAATTTGTATATGCCAGAGTTGTGGAGTGATGTTGAAGCATTTAAGAGATAAGATTATATTTGTAAGGTGTTTCAGCTTCCTTTAAGTGTTAAATCTTCAGAAATAACATGCTTATTGCAAGACGTATACTCTATATGAGGGTCGAAAAGTTGAGTAAAAAAGTTATTATTATTTGAAATGTTTCAAAAACTGTAAAGCTGACCATACTCCAGTGGATGAACTCATACCAAGGGACATCTGGGGACACAAACTTGACTTGATAGGCCTAAACATTTAGGACAGAATGTGTGAGATCTGGTAGGGAGGCTGTGGGGGGAGCAGATATGGAGGAGCTCTAAATATGACTAAGATGTATTATATTCATGCACAAAAATTCAATAAAGATATGTACTGAAGAAAAAAATGTACATAGATTAGAAAAAGAATAAACTCATTGTTCATTATAAAATTCTTATTTTGACCTCTAAAAAAATACAATATTATTATCTTTGTCTACGTTGGAAGTATTTTGACCATGTGTCAGACGATGAGACTTTTCAATTCTCTGGAGCCCCATAATATTCTTGTGAAAAAAGTCACTGGGCAGGAGGTGAAAGGTGGAATGTTCTTCCAGGAACTCAGTAATGATCAGAGCAGCATACAAGACTTTAAAACTATAAGCAATGCTAAGATGAAAACCCATGTGGTATGTGAACATTTGTATTTGAGCAAAAATTTTTGTGTTACAAATGTGTTCTACATTTTTTTTTTTTTTTGGTCTTTTTGAGACAGGGTCTCCCTGTAGCCCCAGCTGTCCCGGAACTCTCTCTGTAGACCAGGCTGGCCTTGAACTCACAAAGATCCACCTGCCTCTGCCTCCTGAGTGCTAGGATTAAAGGTGTGCACCACCACACTGGGCTATGTTCTACATTTTTAAAAAGTCTACTATTTTAGATATTAAAACATCTCATTCCCAGCACATGAACTGCAGAAGACTACCCTCTCTCACCTTGTTAACATCATTGAGTACTTTGTCTTTAATTTTTCCCCATTACGGTAGTTTCAATACCTTATATTAGTTTCAATCCTTCGGTTACTAGACAGATTCAACTTCTCAATGCCTATCTTTAGAGCTCCTTTAAGGCAAGTAACACAAAACCCATACCGTGCCAGGACTTCCAGCCGACCCTGACAACTCACCTTGTATCAGTAGTTGGTAGAGCTTTTGCCGTTCAGCCTCCTCGTAATCTACACTCCAGCGTTCCTTGTTTCTTATTTCAACCCCACCATTGCAGGCAGCAGGCCAGGTGGTAAACATTTGAAGAGCTCAAGGAAAACAAATAAAATAAACTGCATTCTTGAATGTATTGTAATTAAGCTATATGATGTAGTCACATCTAAGGAAGACATATGATTTTTGTTCCTTGACAAAATCATTATTCAGTGAAGGTTATAAAATCATTGCAAAGTAAGCAAAGTCATAATGAGAACCCAGAGCTATCTGATAATACTAAAAATGTATAAAAACCTAAAAAATATGTGCTCCTTTCACCAAACCTTGTCCTTTTCAGAAAGCCTGTGAACCTATAGACCAAATTTGTTCCTTTAGATCTTGAACTCTGAGATCTAATGAAGAAAGCTAGAAATTGGGTCTTAGAGGCTGTTGGAGATAGGGAGTAGAGTAAGACTGTTGCTAAGCTTAGACTAATTTAGGGGCAATGGAGGACAAATCTCTTAAGTGTTGATGGCAAGGTGTGTTGCAATGCATTAGATTATGTCAGTGCCAAGGAAAAGGAGAACATCCAAATACAACTGTTCATAAACTATTAACAAAAAGTCACCCAAAGCAAAGACAATAGCATGACTGGAGACCAGTTAAGGTGAATGGTCTCTCATTATGGGCTGTCATCCATGCAAGGAGGAAACTGCTGAGGCTATTCCAGCAGCACCCCCCCCCCCAGTTTGTCTCCATGAAACGAACATTCGTTTCTCCTTGGACTATGCATCTAAAAGCAAAAACGTGGATATTAAGATCACTAGAAATGTCTTCTTGTAATATAAAGGACAATTATGATGGCTTAGGCCACCGGCTTTCAATAAATTCCATCTGGTACTTTATAAATTAGCTCATTATTCTGCTGTTCTTATGAATGTGTTAGTCTGTAAACATATCATTGTCACGAATTAGTCACCAAGTGTTTCTCTGAAAGTGATTTAATAGAAGCACACCCACATCACAGTACAGAACACTAAAGTAGGTCTTTGCTTGATCCTCTAAATGGAAATCACCAAAAAGTGCAATTTGGTTTGCAAAGAACTTTTGGCACATATATTATCTTCTGATTTTTCTAATATGGAATATGGTCTTTGCTGTGAATGTCGTCCATATTAAGTCATAATAGGAACCTCTTTTGTCTCCCCATGAACTCCACCAGGGAGGAGCCAAGCCAATGACCATGCTGGAATCAGCAAGAGCGTTGTAGCTTGTTTGTTTTCATTTGCATTTGTTACCATAGGTGTCATCAAAACTGTTGCTACAGTTCAATAATAGCAATTACAGTTATGAAAATTAACTTAAACACTGGATTTTTAAATTGCTTTTCTGCAGTAGATGAGTTTACCTAGTAGTTTTTTTTTTAATTTAGAAAGACAAAAAGTGAGAAAAATCTAGGTATCCCTGTCCTGCCTTACTTGGTTCTGTGATATAAGCACTTCTATGACGTAAGCGCTTCTTTGATGTAAGCGCTTTTTCACAGTGCCTGTGACAGATACCATGCCTTTGACTGAAAGTTTGGAGCTCCCACTTAATGACTTTCACAAAAATAAACAAGAGAACTTTATTGTCATGAGATTTCATATCCCTAAAAAGGGTTTCATTATTACGAGTTTCACCTAGGTTAGCTGGCTGTTTTAACATGTTGCTTTTTTACTCAGACTGATTCTTCCTTAACATTTAATAGATCACCCTAGACAAATCTAAGGTCCAAAGATAGAAAGGAATCTTCTTTTGTTTGAAAGATCATGGAACTATTCGTTATGAGAGAGAACTGTGTGTTTCTATGAATCATAATATTCACATCAGGACTGGCAAAGGGTACCCATCATCCCATCATCGGTGGGTATCTTTCTTCCTGGGGACCAGATTCATAACACACACACAAGTCTGAGAACTAGCCTTGAGACATTTCTTGTCCTTCCCCAGAGGAACATCTGGGAAAAGCATTTGGATTCCAACAGAAAGAGTTTGTAGGGACTAAACCACTAGAAAAGCAAGGGCTTGGTGGGGGGCTGATTAATCAGCAGCAGTTGGAACACAGAGCCCAGTCTGAGTCACAGGAGTTGCAGCCAGGGGACCCAGCAGGGATGCTACTGCTGAATCCACAGAAGTACCCACAAGACAGAAGCAGCTTTCAACATCTGCCAGGTCCCCAGTGCGAGATGCCATCTCATGATGATGCAAATGCAAAAGCAAAAGGGAAAAAACCCTCCTCTCTTTCATCTCCCCTTTTCCAGCTCTCCAGTCTCCAGAACAGTCAGAACCTTGTCTGGCTGGATGAAGATCCAGGAATGGGGAAGAAACATCCTGTCCTTGCTCCACTGCAAGTCCCTAGTCTGCTGGGGGCCCAGCCAAGGGAGCGAGGGGTACTATGTGGAGTTTGGGGTTATAATTTGTATTGGACATTCTTATTCCTGAATATATCCTGAGTCGCTGGTCTAAAGTGAAGATATAACTGTTTCCTAACAGCAATCTGAAACAAATCACAAAATGTTCTTCATAACATAATTTAAAGAGAAACCAAGTAAAATGTATCAATGCATGTCACATGTTCTCATTTTTACAAGGAATGTTGTGTTCATACTCATTTACAAACATTTTGAAGTTGTGATAAAAACCATATTGTATTTATATCTCTGCTTGCATGCACTTCCTTTCAATTTTTTATAGTATTCAAGAAGATTACTTTTTAATATTTTATGTATTATTTTTATGTGTATGAGTGTATTGCCTGCATGTGTGTAAGTGCACCCATGTCATGCAATGCTCATGGAGGTCAGAAGGGAGAGTCAGATCTCCTGGAATTTGAGTTATGGACAGTTGTTAGCCATGGTGTGGGTGCTGGGAGCCCAACCCGGAACTTCTGCAATAGTAGCCAGTGCTGTTAATGGCTGAGCCAGCTCTCTAAGCCCCGAGGAAGATTATTATACCTTCCGGCAAATATTTGTCTGCTCTTTAACCTCCCTATGTCTCTTTAACAAGCCATCTCAGAACAGATTTGCAGGTTGGGAAATATAACTGGCTGGAGAGGAAGGGAAAGCCTTTCCTTCCCAACCACTCTTTAAAGTTCCTTTCTCTGGGCTGGAGAGATGGCCTAGAAGTTAAGAGCGCCAACCGCTCTTGCAGAGGACCCGGGTTCGATCCCCAGCACCCACATGGCGGCTGAGAACCATCTGTAACTCCAATTCCAGGAGAACTCCAGTTCCAGGGGAATTTGACACCCTCTTCTGACCTCTGCGGTATTGCACGACACGGGTGCACACAGTACATTCATACACATACAAAAATAAATAAAATAATGATAATGAAATTCCTTTCTCTCTGCTCCGCTACTCCTGACCTTTGGATGGAGCCTTTAAGACTCTCATCTCTCCCTGCACCTGTTCCATGAAGAGGAGCAGGAGGGAATGCGGCAGCACAACCAACAGGTCTGCCTCCTAGGAAAAATAAAACTCATCCACTCTCCCACACACCCTGGCAGGCTCATCACAAGAGTAGCCTGTGCTTCTAATCAGCTAGTAATTAAGGGAGACAGGGAGAAAGTCGAGCTAATACTTTCATTAATTTCATCCCTGCTTCTGAATATCTTCCACTCTTAAAAATGAGGTCAAGACTTTAAAACTCAATGAAGCTTGCTGAGGGTTCTTAATGAAAGCCCAGTTCCCATCCGCCGACTTCCTGATTTTTAAATTGTTTTTCCCACCTCTGATTGGTTACTACTATCAAGGGAAAAGGTCAGGGAGAAAAAGAGAAATTCTAAATGTGAACTTACATTTTGATAAGCTACTCTACATTTTGTGGGCAACTTGAAAGATCGAAAACAGCGTCTTCACTCAGTTTACAAGTCTTGGAACTAAGAACCAATGAAATCATGTTATATTTGACATTAATTTCTCACTCACAACATACTTCTCAAAGAGAAGTATAAAATAACACAGCAAGGTGATTCAATTTCATGTCAGGGTCTTTCTATTCTGCCTCCTTATTTGAACATAGATTACTTCTGTGTGTCTATGTGCATCTGTTAAGGAGCTAGATAGAGGCAGGGGAACTACAAATGTTCAGCATTATGGATTTACTCTTAAATCAGATTACTGTAAACAACAGAGTGTGTACAAAATATTAGGTGAAGGAAAAGGTATAGTGTGCAACTAGGATTTTAAAATTACCATTGAATTTATTTTACACTGAAATGCAAATGTTTTAATTAATCAGACCATAATGCCTTTAAACTATTAATTATTCCAACACATTGGGTTATAGTTTTAATACATTAAATGTCTTTGAGCTTTCTAATGATTATTTCAAAATAACCATATAAATGCTCTTTTTTTCTGAAAATAAATTTTGTCTTCTGAGTATTGAATTTTCCTGAAAATAAATTTTGTCTTTTGAGTATTGAATTCCCCTACACCATAAAATAAAACCCCCAGCATCTACCCTTCTCTGTCTTCCTTCCCAGCCCATCCTTTCCACCCACTTTCTTTTTCTAAAACAAATTGGGGTCCAGTGACAAAAACTTAAAAGAAGGCTTGTGAAAAACAAGAGTCCAATATTTTGACTGAAGTACAGTAGACGTCACTCAGAGGGAAGAAACTCATCTGCATCTGCCTATGTAAGCAGATGTAGCTATGTGAATCATTAGCTCAGAAATGTGCTGTTTTAATTCAAGCCTCTTGATTGTATAACCACTAATCCAATGTCAAGTTAATTCAATGTGGCTATTTAATATCACAATGTAGCATTCACTTCAAATTGAATTTGGAGGAAAGGAATTTATGAATAGCTGCATAAAATGTCTTAAGTAGTGGCTCTGCAAGATTCTGACTGCAAGTAAAAGCCTGAGTCAGGCCAACTCCACACACATACATACCCCACCTGTACAGACACATCATCCACACACCACATTACACCTGCACATGCGCACACACACACACACACACACACACACGCATGCACACACACACACACACACACACACACACGTGAAAAAGAGAACCCTGGTGAAATCATACCAATAAATACCCACACATTGAGCTCAAGAGTAGTATTATAAGGATGCTTGACCAGTTGCTGTGTTTGCCAGTACACATGCATTTACTACTGATAGCCCAACTCTGATTACCATTCCTAATCTAAGTGCAGTACTTATGGAGACATAGAAAAGAGTAAATGAACTGCTTACAGTCTACTCATGAGACTCAATATTGATGAGTTAATGATATTAGTGGAATGTTTGCATTCTTGAATATAGGTTTTGAATTCAACCATTGATCTTTTAGTTTTTTTTAAACACTTTTTTTTTCTCTATGTGTATGAATGTACTGTCTGCATGCAGGTCTGTGCACCCGTGTCGAGCAATGCCGCGGAGGTCAGAAGAGGGTGTCGGATTCCCCTGGAACTGGGGTTCTCCTGGAATTGGAGTTTCAGACGGTTCTCAGCCGCCATGTGGGTGCTGGGGATCGAACCTGGGTCATCTGCAAGAGCAGTCGGCGCTCTTAACCGCTAGGCCATCTCTCCAGCCCTGATCTTTTAGTTTTGAAGTTAATTTTTTTCCAAAACTTTCAGAGAGCCTACCTTGCCAATAATTACAAACTTGAGTTTGATTTTACAGTGTGGAGATATTAACTAGGATTAGCCACTGTTCCTTAATATGCACTAAATAATTTTTCTTTTAAATTAAAAAAATTGTGTTTTAATTATAAAACAATGCATGGATATTTTATTTTTATTCTTTGAGAATTTCACACATTTATACTATGAAATATGATCATTTACAACCCTATTTTCCCTTCCAGCTTCTCTTGTATTCCTCACAACACTCTCCCCTCCTAACTATATATCTCCTCCCCCCTTCCTCTATCTCTTCCTTCTTTTGCTGATAACCCACTGTCTGATAAATGCTGCCCATAAGTGTAATGGTGTAGGGCCATCCAATGGAGCATGGGAAATCTACCAGTGACCATTCAAAAGAGAATGATTCTCCCTTCCCAACATGCAATCGAGGGCCAATAGCTCCTCATTAAGGATTAAGGCTCAGAGATCCTCCGTATCTATGCAGGAATTCTGGCTGGCTTGATCTTGTATAGAAGTGAGGGGTTGATAAGATGTCCCATTTAGGGCTGAGCTCTCCTATCTTCTCAGTTATGTGTATCTGCACTGACTGCTGGCTCCTGCCCAAAGAAGTTTCCCTGACTGAGGCTGAGAACAGCCCAGGTCTGTGTGCATATAAATTAACATTTAAAAGGCATCTTGACAATATGATTGTCATTTAGCAAAATAACCATGGCATGTTCTACCATAGGTCCAACAATCTCCGCAGCCATGGGCTTTATACCATGATTACCATACCAGGCATGAAATTCTGTCCTGTTGAACAGCCTTAAAATCCAGAAACCAATTAGTTACCTCTTAGTGGTCCTGCCATTGATTCTTGCCTAGTAATTTGGTAAGAGCTCCCAAGCAGGGTCCAGCACTGACTAAGATGGTTAATATTTTTTCACCCACAGCAGCCTGCTTAGTACCTTTAGGCACTGTGAAAGGTAGTAATTAGTAATTAGTAATTCCAGTCAGTTTGTGATTGATTTCTCCCTGTCCTGCACCTAAAACATCTGGTATCTTCAACAATAGGGTCTCACCATGTGCTTAAGGTGAGTAACCAAGGGCAATGATAATAGCCTCATCTTAATACTTAGCCAATTAAAATATATAATGAAATTTAAAATATTTTTAATACTGTTTACTTCTATCTAGTGTACATTTTTCAAGTTACTAGTCTCTACATTGGCACAAATCTATATATTAGCCACATATATTAAATCATGAGTTCATATTCAGGATACTGTTCTGAAATGCCAAGAGTATTTTTAACGAAGCAATATTTCAGATATTTTTTTCCAAATAATCTTTCAGAAATCTATAAAATGCTATAGTATGAGTCCATTTTGAAGATGGCCTTTGTTTCATGATACTTTTGCTGATTGAATTTCTGAATCATTATATGGGAATATTTCTGGAATATTGATTTATAAAATATGATACAAAGCCTCTAAAACATTTGGGTTTTTTTTTTTCAAATTGAAGGGTCAGTTATTTCACAGGATAAATATTGGAATGTCATTGTAGTTCTATAAAATCCACTAATAAATGATTCAATACTGAATAACTAATTTTAATGTTCTGTAATTATGTCAGAATTCCTTTTTAATTTATATTTGTATTGAATTATTTTGCACTTTGTACAAAACCTCTTAATCATCTTTCCCCATCTGCACTCTAATCTCTACAACTCCCCACCAGATTTTGTGCATTTTTATATATGTTAAGGCCTATCTATTAAGTCAAGTTACTATAGCCAGATATCCCTAGGTATGAGTTCATCCACTGGGGTCTAGTCAACCCATCTAGTCTTTCCCTTAACAAAGATCAACTCTCCTTCATCCAGTAGTAATCATCTGTCAATACTTCCTCAGCTGAAGTTGGGGCCTGCTATCCATTTCCCCAGTTCTATGCTGGGGTTTTGTCTAATTGTGTTTGCATGGTTCTTTTGTATGCTGACAGCATTGCTGTCATATGAGCAAGGTCCCAGGAACCCGTGAGAATCTGTCCTTATGGTAATGCAGCTCCTACCCTGGCTATTGCAATCTTTCTACCCCCTCTTCCACAATGGTCCCTGAGCCCTGGATGGGTGAAGTTAAATATAGGAGCCCTGTCCAAGGATACACACTCTGCAGAAGATTATTTGATGAGTGGTGACTGACATACCTGTTTGTAAATATAAGGATCCATATTTAGCATATAGTAAGAAATTACATTTGTCTAAGAATGTGAAAGCCTTGGGGCTTTCTCTAAACTCTATGAAAACTCCAGCCATGTGTATTTGGCTATGTTCACAGCACCACGCATGAGTTTCTTCCAATTGAGCAGGCTTTAGTTCCAATTAGGTAGCTGTTGATTACTCTTAAGATAAAAGTGCCATTATTGCACCAATATAGTTTGCTGAACCATTCATATTTTAGAAATAAAATATAATTCCATATTAGAAAGCATTTCTTTTTTAAATAATTTTTAATATTTATTTTATTTTATTTATTTTTATGTGTATGAATGCACTGTCTGCATGTAGGTTTGTACATCCATGTCATGCAATGTGGCAGAGGTCAGAAGAGGGTGTCAGATTCCCCTGGAACTGGAGTTAAAGATGGTTCTCAGCCTCCATGTGGGTGCTGGGGTTCAAACCCGGGTCCTCTGCAAGAGCAATTGGCACTCTCAACCACCAGGACATCTCTCCAGCCCCTTAAATAATTTTTATACAAGATTACATTACAAATCAAATCTAGACCCATGCCCCCCCTCCCTACTCCCCACCCCACCAGAGCTCATGCATTCTGCCAAACATGTTTTTCATCTTTTTCTCAGTCTTTCTCAAAATTCTCGATGCAGAAGTTGGCTGTTTGGAGCAGAAGTTCACTGTTTCAGTCAGTTCCTTGACGCAGTCTTTTCTGTTGTTGTTGTTGTTGTTGTTGTTGCTGCTGCTGCTGCTGCTGCTGCTGTTGTTCTTTCCAATATGCATCACTCCCAAATACTTGGACAAAAGCTCAAGGAGCCCTGCACAAGAAATATTTACAACTAGGTAATTGGCACTAGCATCCACGGATGAAGGATTCCGTTTGTCTTTTGTTTTTCTGGGACTGTGTTACTTCACTTAACATAATATCTTCTAGTTCCATCCATTTACCTGCAAAGTTCATGATGTCATCTTTCTTTACTGCTGCATAGAAATCCATTGTGCAGATGTACCACATTTTCTCTATCCACTCAGTTGAGGGGCACTTGGGTTGGTTCCAGATCCTTGCTATTGTGAAGAGAGCTGCAATAAACATTGCTGTGCATGTATCTCTGCAGTAAGATGAGTCTTGTGGGTACATACCCAGGAGTGGTATGGCTGGGTCAGGTGGCAAGTTCATTCCAAGTCTTCCAAGGGTTCTCCACACTGCTTTCCATAGTGGCTATACAAGTTTACATTCCCACCAGCAGTGGATGAGTGTTCCCCTTTCCCCACAACCTCTCCAGCACTTGGTATCATTTGTTTTCTTGATCGTAGCCAGTCTTATTGGAGTAAGATGACATCTTAAAGTGGTTTTAATTTGCATTTCCTTAATTGTTGGTAGCTGTTAAGAGAGCCGACCGCTCTTGCAGAGGACCCGGGTTCGATCCCCAGCACCCACATGGCGGCCGAGAGCCGTCTGGAACTCCAATTCCAGGAGAACTCCAGTTCCAGGGGAGTCCGACGCCCTCTTCTGACCTCTGCGGCATTGCATATCACGGGTGCACAGACTTGTATGCAGACAATACATTCATACACATACGGAAAGAAATTAAAAAAA
>VZQC01012994.1:1163880-1185381 GCA_009823505.1 Rhizomys pruinosus | reverse complement strand
TATATATATATATATAACCTGTTGGTCCTTTATTCATGTGTGGCCACAATCCACATGATATTCTTCCCTTCTAGAACCAGGCTGGCAGCTTCACAAGGCTACAAGCGTCCTGCCAGCAGGAGACAGTTCCTAGGCTGTGCTTCTGCCAAGGATGGGGGAGGGGACCACTAGAAGTCACCTGATAAGAAATGAAAGACATGTACTCAGAGAAATGGTCTGGGAGATAGACTCAGTTTTATTCGTGTCAGCCATGTGTTTATATACTAAAGGCTACTGTGCTCTGGGCAAGGAAGGTGGTGGGCAGGAGGAAGGGAAGGGCAAGTCACCTTGGCTCCTACTGGGAGCTGCAGAGCTCCTGTTTATGCAACCAGTAAACTAGAGGTGTGACATTTTGCTCAATGCCTTAAGGGAAGGGGCCATCCAGGTCTGGAACTTTGCAGAGATAGGCGAGGCAGGAAACACTGCAATATCCTGACCTCACAGAGCTACAAGATAACTTACAGAAACAACTTGAATGCCCATAGAGATATCAGATAACTCTCGGAATTTCCTCTGGGACAGGTCTCACAGGTCTGCCTCAAGCCAGGCACAGCTTCATTCCTGCACTTAATTATTAGAGACATTGAACATTTTTAAGATGTTTCTTGACCATCTCTAATTCCTCACTTGTGAAGTCTCTGTTCAGCTCTTTACTCCATCTTTTGAGTGATTCATTTGTTTTCTTTCTTCTTTGTTTTTTGAGCAGTTTATATATTCTGGAAATCAATGCTTTGTCAGATGTATCTGTGGTGAAGGTTTCCTCCCATTCTGTGGGTTTTCTCTTCACTTCCTTGATTGTTTCTTTTGATGTACAGAAGCTTTTGAGTTTAATGATGTCCCATTTGTCAATTTCTAACAGTTGCACTTGAGACTTTTTATTTTTCTGTTTTTCTAATTTGACACAAATAAATTGTAGACTTATTGAAGAAATTATAATTTATTTTAAAAGAACCACATTAAAGTACATGTGACTAACATTAAAGAAGACTCTTAATATTGCAAACAGTTTATGATTCATCTCAGTAAGTAAAATATTACAATAAACTATAAGTTTGCACATATAATGTAAAGAAACTGTGTCTCAAAGAGATTAAGTAAAGGAAAGGTACAAATCTTGAGACTCCAATACAAAATGCAAATTCTAACTTTTCCTTCTCTGAGTATGCTAGTATATTTTCTACATTTTACTCTTGAGTATTAGTATTAGGTACTTTCTTTGTATTCTAGCATTAGTATTCTAACCCTTATACTGCAAAAAAATTACATGAAATTTAGCAAGCCTTCTAAATTCTGCATTTGTAGAATGGATTGAGCTTGATATGCCATTACCTCTGTAAAGGAATTTATTCATCGTTAAAGAGAGAATTTAAACAGTCCACTCTCTCTGGAGCTGTTGACTTGGACTCTGGTCAATTCTGGCTGTTTCCTTTCATGGGCTGACAGTTTGTCCAGGAATAACCTTTCGATCCTACTAATGAAGAACAAGCAATTAGATATATAGGTATTTAAGCAGCACTAATAGTTATGGTAGGTTACTTTAGCATAGACACATGTTTGGATATGTTAATCCATGAATTACAATTTTCCCCCCTGTTAAATATGACAGGGTCTTACTGTCCTAATTAGAGGATGTAAGCTTGTGGCATCAGCCATGGGTTATTTCTCCCAGGGGGAGAGCCAATAGCCAATTAGATTTGGATTACAGGCACATGGCTGCCTCGCTGCACCAGTATTTCCAGGCAAGGTGAGGTGTAGCTGGTGCTGACGGTGGGTCTTGCTTGACTCAGGAGACCCATATTTGCTTTATTGGTTTAGTGGCCCAGAGTCCAAGTCAACAGCTCAGAGAGAGTGGACTGTTACCTCTCATCACCTGTGCCCCTTTTCTAAGCCTAGGGAACAACCTGCGGAGAGGGGGCATGGTAGAATGTAAGGGCTGCGATTGGGGTGAATGGGAAACTACAGCAATGTAGTCTGGACACTCATTTGATCAACTTGATTGAACAAACAACCTGCACCCCCACTGGATGGTGGGGCTGTAGGTGTTTGGGCACAACAGCCTGCAGATAGGTTTTGCATGAATACATGCATGCTTGTACTCAAGGATTATACTTATAGCTAAAAATGAAAAAAAAAAAACTAGAAAAAAAAAAACTGAGAGAAAGATGCAGGACAGTTATGGCAGAATGCATGATCTGGGATGGGGGGGGGGAGGGAAAGGGAAATAAGCCTGAACTGAATTGGAAAAAATGTATGAAATGCACAAAGCATCAATAAAAACTAATTTAAAAAAAAAAAAAGAGAGAATTTAAGCTTTGACTGAATGATCCAAAATAACTTATTTTTTTAAAGATTCTTTTTTTAATTTTATTTATTTATGTATGTGTATGAATGTACTGTCTGCATGCAGGTTTGTGCACCCGTGTCGTGCAATGCTGCGGAGGTCAGAAGAGGCTGTCGGATTCTCCTGGAACTGGAGTTCTCCTGGAATCGGAGTTTCAGATGGTTCTCGGCCACCATGTGGGTGCTGGGGATCGAACCCGGGTCCTCTGTAAGAGTGGTCGGCGCTCTTAACCACTAGGCTATCTCTCCAGCCCCAAAATAACTTATTTTTATAAGTTAAAACGTAAATAGGTTTGACAGAGCATTTGCTGGTTTTGGGGTCATTGAGGTAGGTTTTTAATGGATATTTTTCAGTTTTTCTGGTGGCTATATTCTTGGTTACAAGAATATGTCGAAATTGAATATACCAGCAACTTGCTGAAACATCACACAGTTTCCTGATGCTTAGCAATTGGAACCTGCTTCATGAAGAGCTTCTCCCATTTCAGTTATAAATGTGCTGAAGAACAGGCCTTAAATTTGCCAAAATTAGAAAGTCATCACTAGCAAAGCAGTCCTTAATTAACATTTACTGAATGCTAATACTCACA
Organism: Rhizomys pruinosus; assembly: GCA_009823505.1. Lineage (NCBI taxonomy): Eukaryota > Metazoa > Chordata > Mammalia > Rodentia > Spalacidae > Rhizomys > Rhizomys pruinosus. Next base: position 1,182,412 of record VZQC01012994.1, on the reverse strand, counting down.
ATGTTTTGTGGGTAACAAATACATAGAGGAAGACAGTGTTCCTTCCCAGAATATCAGGTGCAAGATAAGATTTGTTCTTCAATGTTCTTTTATCACTGAGAGGTAAGAGGGAGAAGTGTGTAGTCATCTTAGGCCTCTTTGTACATTATTGGAATGTCACTCATCTCTTAATCAGATGATAGTTTATGCAACAAAACAAATGAGTGCAGGTGGATTTGCACATACTGGGAAGCATGAGAACACATACATTTTATTTTTATTAGAAAATTATATATTACCTTGTGTTAGGCAAGAATTCACATCCCAATGGGAATGGTTTCTCATGGCTTTAATCCTAGCAGGAGCAGGTGGATCTTTAAGATGGAGCCCAGTCTGGTTTATATAGTGAGTTGCAAGCCTGCTGGGCTACTGGGAAGCCTTGTCTCAATAAACCAAAAGCAGAAAAAAGAAATCATATCCTTAAGTTATCCAAGTGACTGTAACCTCTATTATGTTTGTACTATTAATATATGTACTAAAATATGTGGGGATAATTTTAGATTTTATTTCTAGAAACCAGATAAGAGAAATAATGGAGTAGATATTGTCTTTTAGCAGTTGAAGAACAAGTGTTAAGAGGCCTCTTGGAAATGGGGGACTCATAAAATATCTGAGTTGATGTTTTATGAAAACAAATGATGGATTTTATTTTAAATGCTAGTTGTTTCATGTCTACCTACAGAGTGGGTTTAATTTTGTTTCACCCAAGGTAAGAGGAAAACACTAGTACTAGCCTATTGATTACTCCACAATATGTTGCCAACACAATGATAAGTACTATTGTTTAAAATTAAAGTTAATTTCTGAAAGTGAAACCCAATGAAGAAAAATCAGTGAGGTCAATCACCACACCTCCCATTTCTGATTAGTACGGCAAGCGACTATGGACTTTAGGAAACACCCAAGTTCAGAGACCAAGGTGTGGCTTTATCGTGCTGTGATAGCCACATATTGTATTAGCATGTAGGTATAACTTAACCATGCCCTATATTACCTCAAAAGAATATTGAAAATTAAAGTTTTCAAAGAGAATAGAGATATTAAGAGAATTTCAAGAAAGTCTTAACTACAGATTCCCACTCTCATGCTTTTATGAATTATTTCCTTCATGAACAAAGAAACTCAGATGAAAGAAGTAGAAGCAAGGAGCCCTTCCTTGCTTTTGCCTCACAGATGGTCTAAGACAACTTGGCAAAATGTTAAGGTTTCTAGGAGCTTAGTTCAAAACCAGTTACTCTCAGGAGCATAGCTCCATCACCAGAGAGGGATGCTATTAGAAAAGATGTTGAGGATCCTGGGTAGTTAATTTTTCTTGCTTTGTGTCTAAGTAAAGCCTATGCTATATTGTGTGTATGTGTGTTTTGATGTGGGTGTTTGATTTGCTCTGCACTTGTAGTGCACACTTGATCAGTAAATTACCATATTTTCCTTACATCTCTCAAATGAGAGTAGTGAATGCTCATTTATGCTTGAAAGACCAGTTATTTTATGTTTGTGGTAGGGCTGAAAATTTAAAGACCATAAAATAAAACTAGTTTTTGTGCCAGTAGAGCTGAGGCTATGTCATAGCCATGGGGACCTCACCAGGGTGTGCCAGTCTATGGTACCCTGCTGATAAGTGAAATAGGATGAGGTGGTTAGATGGCTTGAAAATATGGTATTAGAAGTTCTGTAAAGTGATTATCCTCTTTACATATGAGAAAGGAAGGTAAGTTAGACCTCAGTCCCTCAATATTATTCATTTCGCAGAACTTGTTCATTTATTTATTTTTATTTTATACATATTCGTGTTATGCTTGAATGTAAGTGCACCATATGGTGCAGCATCCTCAGAAGACAGAAGAGGGCATTGGCTCCCCAGGAACTGGATTTACAGACAGTTGTTATCCACCATGTAGGTGCTAGGATTCAAACCCAGGTCCTATACAAGAGTAGCCAGTGCTCTTAACCTCTCAGCCATCTCTCCAGCATCCCAGAACTTCTTTATTTTTTTTTTTTTGTTTTTTTTGTTTTTTTGTTTTTTTGTTTTCGAGACAGGGTCTCCCTGTAGCCCCAGCTGTCCTGGAACTCACTCTGTAGACCAGGCCGGCCTTGAACTCACAAAGATCCTCCTGCCTCTGCCTCCCAAGTGCTAGGATTAAAGGCGTGCGCCACCACGCCCGGCTCCAGAACTTCTTTATAAGCTACAAACCTATTCTACTTGTTTCTTGAAGGTCCCATATTCATTAGTTATTAAAGGCTTATGAAGCAGCATTTTGTAACATAGTTGTCATACCTCGTGGAGCCACTTCTAATATCAAGTCAAAACACTGGAAATAAACTATTTCTGTTCTCTAAGCAAATCCACTATTTTTTATTTGCCACGAATCTACAAAAATACTTAATTTAGGATTATTTATGAATGTGCAATCTTAACTCCATGAATTGTGAGATAAATTATATTTTCCTTTGTTATACTTCAAGATTCTCTAGTACTTATTACAGTTTCTCTATTCTTATCTTTTTTTTGGGGGGGGGTCTTTTTGAGACAGGGTCTCCCTGTAGCTCCAGCTGTCCTGGAACTCACTCCATAGACCAGCCTGGCATTGAACTCACAAAGATCCGCCAGCCTCTGCCTCCTGAGTGCTGGGATTAAAGGCATGTGCCACCATGCCTGGCTTCTTATCTTTTGATGTAGCTTGTTATGCTTTACTTGATAGAGCTGCATTTGTCAAAAAAGAAAAGTTCACTTTTATTTTTTAATATTTTGCTTATTATTATTTTATTTTATGTGTTTGAGTGTATTTCCTGCACCCATATCTTGCACTGATCATGAAGGTCAGAAGAGGGTGATAGATCCCCTGGAACTAGAGTTACAGAGGGATGTTAGCCTCCATGTTAGTGCTGAGAATCAAACCTGTGTCCTTGCTGGGTGTGGTGGCACATGCCTTTAATCCTAGCACTAGAGATGCAGAGGCAAGCAGATTTCTGTGAGTTCAAGGCCAGCCTGGTCAATAGAGTGAGTTCCAGGACAGCTGGGACTACAAGGAGACCCTGTCTCAAAAAGACCAAAACAAAAACAAACAACAACGACAACAACAACAAAAAAAACAGTTTTCTCCCAGAACACCCAGTGCTCTTAATCACTGAGTCATCACTCCAGCCAAAGAGAAGTGTTCACTTTTTTTTTTTTCTGGTATTTTTTGAAATGGGGTCTCCCTTTAGTTCCAGCTGGCGTGGAGCTCGCTCTGTAGACCAGGCTGGCCTTGAACTCACAGAGATCTGCCTGCCTCTACCTCCCGAGTGCTGGGACTAAAGGAGTGTACCACCACGCCTGACTTGAAATTCTTTCTTAAAGGATATTTTATTTAAAATATCCTTTAAGGCTCTAACAAACAATTCCTTTTGTGTTTTCAAACTATAAAGTGCATTGCTTGTATCATTGCCCACAAATGGACGCATAGTTAACTGGTCTCAAATGTTAAATTTGTAATATCTGGGAAAGATTGAGGGATATATTTGCTGCCATGTCACACATATGTAACACTTAGGCCTATGAACAGGATGGAATAGAACTTCTTAAAAACTAATCATTGAATGAAAAATACATATCAAATTAGGAATTTTATTCTGCATCATTGTATCCTATTTCCTTTCTTCTTGGATGCCTGCTATAATAAACTATATTATAATATATATATATATATATATATATATTCAAGAAATAAATGCTGATTTTGACTGCATTAATGTCTGCTACTACCCTTACCATAATGAATGAAAACTGAAGCGGAGCAAGTAACCTCAATGGAGTCAAGGACATCTGCTCCCTGAATTGTGACTATGAACAATTACTGGTCCTTAGAGATTCATCTCCAAGGAGGTATAATGCTTGATTTTGTGAGGCTAGAATAATACATGTAAAAATCTTAGAAATCATTAAACTAATACAAGGTAGTATCATTACTACAATGGAAACACAAGTTGAAAGCCACGTGGTCAGACTTCTTGCCTCAAATGGTAACCTTATGAGGTGTTTGTCTTCTAGCAAGCCACTTAACATCTGAGAACCTCAATTGCTTTATCTGGAGAACAAGGTTAATAACCGTTTTTAACTATCAGTGTTGTTGAGTGGGTTAAATGAGAAAATCTTGTGGAGCTCTTAGAACAGGTCAGGGACATTGCCAGTGCACCTAGGTCTTGATAATAATATTTAAATATCTAGTGGAATATAAAATTTAAATTACTCTGCGATGCTTCATTCCCAACATTCAAAGCTTGTTAAAAACTATTCTAACTGAAGTTTTCTGGTCCAGATCACAAATGACCTTAGGAGATTTAGTCCCTTTGAAAAGCAGGTGCTGCAAGGCCACCAACTGTGCTACAGGAAATCCCAGTGACTGTCCTCAAATTCCTTCCAGGCTGTGGTCCCATCTTTCTGGATGCAAAGTTCAAATTGCTTTTAAAGGAATCATCCAATTCTTCCTCCTCCAATTCTTCCTCCTCTCAGAAATGTATGCTTATTAGGATCATTAGCTGATCAAATTACAGTTGTTTTCAAAATTAACTATATTCTTTATTCTCAGTTTAGAATTTATGAGAAATGCCCTCCCTCCCCCAGTCGTGTTTTCCGCAAGGACAGGAACTCACTGGGGAAATCCTAACTGAAGATAATAGCATGGTATATTAAGTGTTGCCAGTTTTCCATTTAATATTAAACAACTGCATAGTATCCTTCTTAAATGCTCAAGTTAAAAGTATCCCATTAATGTTAACCACGTCACTACTGGGAAGCCTATTCTTTGACTGATTTCAAACAAACACCATTGAAAGCACCAACCTACTATTCCAAGAGTTTACTATTTTATTCTTGGTCCAAAATGGCATCAACAGTGATGGGGTGCTTTCAGGGCATTATTGAACAGAATTTTTGCAACAAAGGGGGCTAGCTTAAAGAGAAACAGCACATCAAGGCTAGCCACTGCCCTGTTTTATCTGAACACTCCTCCAGGCTTCCACACCCCCTAATCAAACAAGCAGCTTTATGACATGCGCAATTGCATTGGAAGGCTAACTGACTTCTGCAGAACTGGCTTCCCTAGGATTTCCTATCCAAAAATCACAGTGTGGTCATCTGTAGTTAACTGTTTACAAATCATCTACTAAGTAAGGCTTCACCCCCATATTTTGGTTCTTTATTAAAAAAAACTGTCATTTGTAAAATCTCTCTGGACTTCTTTTGTTCCTTTTTTTTCATTGGATAAGATTTGAAAAACCGAACAGCAGAAGAAAAAAAAAAAAACTCTCTCCACAATAATATATATTTGTTCAGTGTGTCATTTCCTTGTGAGGTTATTTACAGGTTTCTTGCTGTTTAGCTTTTCTTCCCTGGTAATTACTTACTGAAAGAAATCTGCTCCTTCAGGGCCAGCTCTTCCTTTAACCCCTTTAGCTCACCCTTCCTCTGAGGCTAGCAAGGAGTGCGCGGCTCTGCAATGTCTGGGAACCCACCTAGAGGGCCCCCTTGACGCCAGCACATCCCCTGTCAGGCAGCATTCTGCAGCCGAGCGAGCGGGCTGCTGCAGAGTTAATGTACAGTACCACGGAGCCTGCAAGTGTCCTGAGCTGCTCAGAGCTGGGGCGGCACAGCCCAGGGCAGAAGAGGCGGCTGCGACGATTCCAAACGTTCCGCTGTAAATTCGGCGTGGGGGTATTCCAGCAGGAGCCTGTTGCCTTTGTGTTTTAAAAGCATGCAAGGTCTGTATAGCTCCGGCATGAGAATCTTGCAGATGTCAGAACATCCGAGTAAATGACATCTATTGGGGAACTGAATTGGGAGTAAGGAAAGAAAGAGAAAAGAAAGCCAGCCGGGTAAGAAATTCTTAGACAACCTCTGCCTTGCAGCTGTGAAATTCATTTTCTTCCCAAGGCAAAATATTAAAAGCCCACACATGGTTTTGATAACAACAAATTAAAGGGAATTCTGCAGTGAAAAGATCAATAGCTTAGTCATTTTACTTAAGGAGGGCAGACAGCCTTCTTGTGGGGTTAGGCGGCAGATGAATTTCATCACGGCAGCACCTTCCGAAGTCAGGATGGGAGCCAGTACTAATCCCGTCCTGCAAAGCAGACATTACCCACCGCCTTTGTACTTGTGCAGTCGAAACCAGCAATTCTGAATTTGGGGGAAGAAGTTGGCTTGGGCTCTACATGGTGACCAGTCCCTCTTCCCAGGTCTTTGTCCGACACGTCTCAGACGGTGGCACTGCGTTAAAGTGACCACACATGAATATGTGCCTAAGAAAGAAGAAAAAGCAATATTCATCCCTAAAGGACAGCATGGCAAAGCAAGCTGAAGTTTTCCATTTCCCCTCTAACACTTCTTTAACAAGGATAACAAAAAACTGTCTTTTGACTCTGTTTTGTCCACATTCCACAGTCCTTTCTGTGAGGATGTGTTAATTTACAGTCAAGGAGGCAGTTGGGTTTTACCTGGACAATATTTGCCATCATTTAGGATTAGTGACTGGACTCGTTATTTTAGTGTGTTGACTAACTACTGGAAGCTACATGGAAGGACCCATACCTGCATTGCTCTGTAATGTTTTTTTCTTCAAATCCTGGAAGGGCTTTTGTTCTTGCAATTTGTTTTTGCTTTTATTGGGAGGGGAGGGTATTTTTTGGAATTTTCAATACTTGTTGCAATAATTGCCCATCATAGCTGCTCAAACAAGAGAGTTGGAAGTCATCTCTGAAAATCACTACATGTAATATAGGAGACAAGGAAAATATTAATGACGGAAGATCTGCGAACATGATGCACGTGAACAACTTCCCCTTTAGAAGGCATTCCTGGATATGGTAAGTAATCAATACCCCTTCAAACTGAAAACTCAGAATTCTAAAATCCCACAACAGGAACCACAGTAAGGTTTGTCTCGAACAAGAATACAAGGTATCAAGTGGGAATGAAAACTAAGTGTAAAACCATAAGGATTGCTTGGGGGAAACAACGGTTATGCAATTAAAACAATTATTGATACTATGAGGCATCCCAAATAAGATATCAAGGAGGCATTCATAATTGCTAACATTTCATAGTCAAAAAATATTTTAAAAGGTTTAGAAAAGAAACAACCAGTTAATTAATAAATAACAAAAGAGGGGAAATGAGAACCTGATTTGTTTTCTTTTATGTGAAGGAGGGGTACATGCGAATTTCTAACATTTAACAGCAGTTGGCCTCATCTTGCCTAAAGAAGGTTATGGAAAGCTTAGAATGCTGACTCAATTTAAAAAAGAAATTCTAACATATGACTTGCTTGCATTTAAGAATGTTTTAGCTGTTCAAGAAATAGTCCTTTTGGAATGACCAATGGAATTCTAATAGAATTCTAACACACAGATCATGGTGTGCTCTGACTCTTACAGAACTTGCTTAGTTCTTGAGTATTCGGTCAGGTATTAAGGTTCAATTCAGTGTATCAAAGTCTCCAGACATGTGCTGTCATGTACTATTTATTGTTGAAGTTTATAACTAATTGTGCAGGAGCTAATTGCTGAGGATATTGCAAGGACAAAGGTCCTTATTTTAAACATTTCTTGTTTTCGTTATGTCTATAGGGAGGTGTGGATTCAACCTCTCAGCACAGAAACTGTGTGGTGCATAATAAAAGCACATTTCAAGGCCTTTTGTTTCCCAGGGTAGGTTTCGTTAAGATCCTGTAATAGTTCTGATTTCCCAAAGTGTGTTTCCCAGGTAAATATTTCGACTGGACTCAGTGTAAGTAATAGATATCCAAACACAGATTTCTGAGGGGTTTGTAGATGCTTTTAGGATAAATGAATGTGTCCTAATAGCCTAAGGTACCACCAAAATCACCTGGTGGGTTGCGAAAGAGGTTCTGGCTTTCAACTAAAACTCCACTGCAGAGAAGGTGAGGGAGAAGTCATTTTCTGTCCCTCTAGGCAGGTGCCTATTTTGTACCAACTCCAGAGTCATCCAGATCAGTGTGGCAGCGTATCTTCTATCTTGGCTGACCACAGCCTCCATCCCCAGCCTCTAATATGTCTATGAGGGAGTCAGGGTGGTATGGCTGCAGGCCTCAGTGGCCCACTTCCAACTGCATCACCAGAGTTCCCGACTCAGTGACTATGTGCTGCCAGCACCTGGCTTGTCCTGTTGGTGAGGGTCAGACGTCAGCATCAGGTTCTAGTTGTTCTTATAGAAAATTTTGCATCAGTAGTTCTTAATCCCGAGATTAAAAGGTCCTGGAAACAGTCCTTGGTACATGGTAGTCATCTGTCACGTGTTATTTTCTTCTAATATCATGCCTTTCTTTGAGGTTAATGTTATACCTCTTAAGATTTATTTAGATGGAAAATTACCATTCTCATTTCTGTAAAGTATACCTTTACTACAAAGCAACAGTTTTTGTTCTAGCTAAGTCCTATTGCTTGAGTCCATTTGTTTATGTTGCAGCAGGTAGGATGCATGTACTTTTCGGATGCCTAGCAGTATAATCACCTTTTATTTTCATTGCCTTAATCTCACCTCTACTTTTGAGCTGTTCAACACTGTAGTTTGGGGGAAAATGCAAATTTGCTTATTCATGCTTCTCTAGTTCTGTAATACATATGTTTGAAAGATGTATAGAGAAGTTGAGAGTCCTAGAGGTTTTCTTTTGTGCCTAGAGCTAGGTAGCCCTTCAACCATTTCACTGCCTGCTGTGCCAATTTGTTATTTTCGTGGACAAACCGAACAACTGTGCATACCGGTGCTGTGTGTGGCTATTCTTCCCTGGGTTCCTTAGAAGGATTCATTATTGAAATTTAACTTAAAGGAGGAAGGTGATGCTTTTTCCAGGTGACCCAGTTAACATTGTTCTTGATTCCCAACTTCTCTCCTTGTTTTCCTGTTATTTTTAACCTCACCTTTCAGCACCACAGTAAGAGAGTGTTTGTTGACAGAAAACCTTTCCTTTTGTCCTACTCTAAGAGTCTCTGCTAGATCAGATCCCATGCTCCTGAGTATTTATTCTAAGAAAAAAGATATTTGTCAGTTTGGTCTTTTCATCTCCAAAGACTATGACTTTCTTCACACTCCCGTGCTCGCCTGTTCCTTTATGGAGGGACAGATCAGAAGATGGCAACAGCCCAATGCCAGTAAACAAAAAATGTTTTAATGGAGACGTGTGCTTTGATTTCAGGAGCCATAGCTCATCTCTATGAGGGCATTAAGTCCCTGGATAGGCAGGAGAGCGAGACATGATTGAGCCACCTTCTCTTTTGCCTTTTGAAAAGCAAGAAAGAGAGAAAAAATGATACCTAGTAGGTCTGAAGACATATTCAGAAGTTTCTCAGGTAGTGGTCAAATAGAAACTCATCGTCCCCTCCCTAGCCTGGTGTGTTGATCATTGTGCAAGCATATTACAAGTCCATTGTTTCTTGGTTACAAGGTAAAGTTAGTAAGTGGTCCTACTACTTGACTTAATAGAACACTACCCCTCAAGTGCTAAAAAAGCGATTTGAAAAATGTTTCTTTCTCATTTGAAGCTACATTAGAAATATTTGCTGGAGGATTTTACTTGCAAAGGCTTCTTTCCATTACACTTTTCAACCTTTCTACTGCCAAGCCAAACAAAGATAAAGGTTTGCCTGAGTAAACAAGTATCATATACCTCTTGTGTTTTATCCTGGTAGTTGTGAGAATAGAATGGTAGCCTGGCAATTCAGGAATGGTCTTCCATGTCAAAGAAGGAAAATGCAGATCAGCTTTCTAGGAATTTAAATTCTACCTAGCAACAATTAAGAGGACTATTTAGAAGCCTCATGATGTTATGGTATTATATCACATGCAAGGACCTATCAGTAGTGAACTCACATACATTTTTTTTTTGCTTTTACACACACACACACATACACACACACTTTGCATAATGTGAATTACAAAAGTTATAAATTCATGCAGGACACTTCAGGATGTGTTTAATGCAACCAGAATGTATAGTTGTAAACTCTAGGAGGGCACTGTATTTGAAATCCTTCGTACCTCTTTCTAATGGGGTCAATCAACTAAGAGAATGGTGCCTGATAAAAGCCAAGAGCTCTGCTGGAGAAGGGAAGACTTGGGTTTATCAATTATGGAGAGTGATTAATTATTTGCTTATTTGGTATATAGGGTTTCATTGTCTAAGGGCCAGATGTCTAAATGGTTGTCATCAAACTGCCTTGGTGATGCTGACAGTTGACTCCAAGTCTCCAATTAAGAGACAAAGCAGGGTGATGATAGCACCTCGGATCAGTGCTGACACGATTTCCTTCACTGACACTCCTACTTGTCTTTGTTGGATGATTCCTTTCCAAGTGCTAGTTCTTGGGATATTTGCTTTAATAGTCACAGTTTAGTTATTCCTCTATAAACAAAGATTCAACTCATAAGTTCAGTCATTTTATATTGTTCTCATTGATATATATATATATATATATATATATATATATATATATATGTGTGTATATATATATATATAATTTACAGAATGAAGCAAACATATAATCATCCAATCCTCATACATATTTAATAACTATATACAAATACATTTCAAGCTATGAATCTGATGAATGAAGATTTGGATAAGGATGAGATAACTTGCTGTTTGGTGAAGTGCTAATTTTTCCTGTCTGACCACTTGTAGTCTTGTCTCCTAAAATGAAGCTACAGAAATATAATCCAGAAGTGCATTTTACAGAGTTTGTCTTTTGAACAATAAAATGCTGAGTTTGATGGCAGTGTATGCACTGAAGGCCAGATGTATTAAGTCTTGGGAAGTTTAGTACACTTAAAAACTTCTGCTGCTATGTGCTTGCTTTCTAATGAAATGGAGCCAACTGGTCTTTCTTCTGTGCTCTTTCTTCCTCTTTTTAACAACTTCACCCAGAAATCTGGAAATCCAGCCCAGACTCTCTCTTGATTCCAAATGCTGTTAGGACCAAAAGAGTTTATTTGTAAATACTTTGGAAATAAATTTCAGGCTACTAATTATGCAAATACATCCTGTTCACCTGTCTCTGGTAGTTGGTTGTAAATCCAGGCCCTTGTGTAAGGCAGATTTAGCTAAAGGACATCAAAGGACTTTCACTAGATGAAATTCTGATCCTACCAATCATACAGTTTTTCTTTTTGTGAGTCTTGGCTTTCTGTCTTACTTTTCTTACCTGTAGTTGTAGTTTTCTTAAATTCTGTGGATAATTCCCTGGAACTGATAAGCAAAAGTAAGATTTGATTAGGAATGATGATATGATAGAGAAGGAAATTTGCCAGTAGTGACCCTACTGTGAGCACATTTTATGGAAATTCAGCATAGTTTTTTTTACTATTAGTTCTCTTTCTAGATGGCTAGAATTGGGCAGTTTTATTAATTCTTTGAGAGTTTCATGCAATGTATTTTTGATCTCCCCTCCCCCAACTCCTCCTAGATCCATGTACATCTTGCTATCTACCCATGCATTTTGGTGTTATCCTCCCTGCCCCATCCCCCACCCCTCACACACACATGAGTCTAATTTGTGTTGTTCAAATACTCTTGAGCATGGAACCATTCTTGGAATGTGGTAGATTGACCATAAGCCATGCCCTTAAAGAAAACTGACCCTTCCTTATCCAGCAACTATCATATGCCAATAAACTTATTCTTATGGGTGGGATTTCATTCCCATCTCCCCAGTCTATGCTGGGTTTTTTTTTTCTGTGTTGAACTTAGCCAGTCTTATGTGTACTATGTGTACATCATAATTGCTGTAAGTTCATGTGTACTACTGTACTGCTGTCTGGGAAACATTATTTCCCACAGGTAACAACTCACTGCCTCTGGTTCTTATAGTCTTTCTCTGTCCTCTGCCTAGAAGATTCCTGAAGCTTAAGGGGAAGGGTGTGATATAGGTGTTTCATTTAGAGCTGAGCACTTTTCCCATCTCTTATTCTTTATACATTGACCAGTTGTGGGTCTCTGTAATAATTGTATTTTATTGTAAGAAGTTTCTCTGATGAGGGATGAGAGATGCACTAATTTCTGAGTATAGTAACCTGCTACTAATATTCTACTAAATATACATACTATTTAAATGACTACTAAAATTATGCATTTTAAACTACTGACATTAGGATAAGTGAGTGACCCAAGCTAGGGAGGTCTTAGAAAATTCTTATAAAAGAAAGAAAGGAAAAATATGAAAATATGAGCCAAGAATTTGGACTATCTATTGTCTGTCTACTAATGTTTTAAATTTCTTTTTTAAATTTTTATTTATTTATTTTTAAGGGACTCACAATATAAGAGCATGGTTTTTTTTTCAGATCACATTAACGTTGCTCATTTTGCCATACAATTAAGTAATTGGTGCTAGCATCCACAGATGAGGTATACCATTCGTCATTTGTTTTTCTGGGACTGTGTTACTTCACTTAGCATGATATCTTCTAGCTCCATCCATTCACCTGCAAAGCTCATGATGTCATTTTTCTTTACCACTGCATAGAACCCCATTGTGTAGATGTACCACATTTTCTCTATCCACTCGTCAGTTGAGGGGCACTTGGGTTGGTTCCAGATCTTTGCTACTGTGAAGAGAGCTGCAGTAAACATGGCTGTGCATGTATCTCTGTGGTAAGATGAGTCTTGTGAGTACATTCCCAGGAGTGGTATGGCTGGGTCAGGTGGCAAGTTCATTCTGAGTAATGTCTTAAATCTCTACCTGCTGTTGTCCCGTTAGTTGACTGATGTTGTTGGACTCAAAGAAAATTACTCAGCTCGGGGGGCGGGGGGGGGGGGCGGGGGGGGCGGGAAGGAAAGTTGTTTGGAATTCTGAGATGGAAGAAAAACCTAAGGGAAATGAAAATCCAGTTTCTTACTTGTCGTAGCTACAAAATGCCTCTTTATGTTCCTAACCTCTCACTTTTCTTCCTCCTCAATTATATGACACAAAGTTTAGCTCTGTCTAGCCTCATCCTAACTTTTAAACAATAGCTCAAAAATGTTTTCAAGCTGTCAGTTAACTAAGATACTTATGATCACTTGATGGACTGTTGATTCTGTTTTCTAGTGCTTAAGAATTATCAACTATATTTCAGAACTTAGGGATGGAGAGATGGCTCAAAGGTTAAGAGGACTGGCTATTCTTGCAGAGGACCCAGAGTTTGTTTCCCAGCATTCACATGGCAGCTTACAACCAGAACTCCAGTTCTAAGGAATCCAACGCCCTCTTCTGACCTCTCCAGACATTTATGGCATGGATGCGTGCAGGCAATACACTCAGATACATAAAGTAAAAATTTTTGAATATATATTTAGGAACTGTGTCTTATAAATTTTGCATATATAATATATATTATACATATATGCATGAATGTACATTTGGTTTGAAGGAATTTACACACAGGTTATTTACTGTGTGTGGCAGAATAACTCCAAGTGTCTAACTGCAAACTTAAATCTTGTATTAATATTTTGTGTAACCTTGTGAATACTCTCTGAGCTTTTCACCACTGTCAATAATGACTGTAACATCTAAGTACCCAACTTATGTTAGAGACTATTAAAGAAGATCTCTTGGAATATTGGCAATAGCTTATTAGAAGGGCATGCTAAAGATCACTTAAATGAACTATTTAAATTATACAGGTATAGGTATTGTACACATCATGAGGAAACAACCTTTGTTGAACCTTCCCATGCATGCCCTGTGTTTTCATATAAATAACACCCTTCAATTGAAACAGTGACTTAATTTGGGGGGGTTGTATGTGGGTGTGCATGTGTGTTGGTGTGAAGGCTAGAAGTCAAGATCACATATCTTTCTAAGCAGTTCTCCATCTTATTTTCTGAGACATGTTCTCTCACAGAACCCAGAGCTTGCCATTTTGGCTAGACTAGCTGGCTAGTGAGTTGCCAGGATCTGCCTCTCTACACCTCACCATTGCTGCGTTAACAGATAGATGTATGCTGCCATGCCCAGATTTTTCATGGGGGTTGGAGAATCTGAACTCAGGTCCTAATGCTTCGACAACAAGCACCTTATTCCCTAAACCATCTCCACTAGTTGACTGTGGCTTTCTGTTTTCCCTTACTGACTCACTGAAGGAATGCTTAGAAAGACTAAGGAACAGTCTTACAACAACATTTCTCAAGCTTAGAGAAGCTGGCCGATGCTGGGTTTGGGCTGATTTCAAAGCCCAATCTCTTTATAATCTCTCATAGTGTTTTTGTTGAAGATGCTTTCATACTACTTCTGTGGGCCTTCTGGAAAACAGATTAGCAACAGACCAGAAAAATAAGCAATTTTCCCTGTGGTATTTAGCAAGTTGTGTAAGCATGGAGGACATCTGTGAATGTGAACGGCTTTTCTTTGAGAAAGCATTCATTAATGCTAGTACTATGACCTCTACTTCTACGTCAGCAGCTTTTTCTGTTTTCTCAGAATAATGTTTTTAACGAGGAATTTGCAGTGGACTATGTTCCTGGGGCCATTCTGCCCGACAAGGTCCCTTGCAAATTAGTAATATTAGGTGGTTCTCTAGGCAGATGTGTTAGGAAAGTTGCCATACTTTGGGCTAATGAAGAAGTACAAATTGCAGTGTTAGGTATATAGGCATGGCTTCTGTGCAAAATGAAACATACTCCTTTCCCAGGGCACATGGCTAGGTCAGCTCTATTCACTGTCTCTATGGAGCAATGTTGCCTCGTGTCCAAACCAGACAGGGCACTGCTCTGTTATAAGCTACACCCCTACTTTGTGATCGCCCGATGAACAAACTTTCATATAAGTTTAGGTATTACCTGCCACCATTTCTACCTTTTTTCCAAATGTTCAACTGACTATAAGTTTTTAAGTCTTATTTTGTGCACAGGCAAAGAAGATTATCACTATCAGAAATGAGATATCTGGGGGCTGGAGAGATGGCTCAGTGGTTAAGAGTGCCGACTGCTCTTGCAGAGGAGCTGGGTTCGATTTGGCTAAGACCTATCTTTAAACTGGGCATGGTGGCACACGCCTTTAATCCTAGCACTCAGGAGGCAGAGGCAGGCAGATCTCTGTGAGTTCAAGGCCAGCCTGGTCTACAGAGTGAGTTCCAGGCCAGCTGGAACTATAGGGAGACCCTGTCTCAAAGAGAGAGTGAAAGAGGAGAGAGAGAGAGAAAGAGAGAGAGAGAGAGATATCTAATGTTAGAAAATGTTATTCTTGCTGAATCATATTGGATCAAGTAAAACATATTCTTAAGCATAAAATATTTTCAAATAAATATGACAAGAGTCTTATTTGAAGATGTTCATAGATGGATGAGAAAAAACTTAGAAACTATAATTACAGTACAGCATGGAACAGATTATTTCAGTTATATACAAGCATTAAAAAATCCAAAGGAAGAAACAACTTAATTGTCTTGATCAAAATAGTGTAAAGAATTCTAGAAATGAAAGACTAAAAATATACTGATGGATTTAGGAATTAGTTCTGGTAACAATTCTGAGAGTGGTCATGATAGTTACTTTTCTGTTGTTGTGATAAATGCACCTTATAGAAGGAAAAGTTTATTTTGGGCTCACAACTTCCAAAAGATGAATCCATCATGGCAGAGAGGCATGGCAACAGAGGCAGCCGGAGCATATTCCAGCATGCACAGAGAGCCTGGAAGTAGTACGTGGCTGTGACCTCTCAAACTCACTCCCAGTGCTAAGCTTCATTCAGTGAGGCCACAGCCCTTCCCCAAAGACAACCACCTCTGGGAACCTTACACCAAGTGGTCAAGTACTTGAGCCTATAGGGAGCATTACTCATTCAAACTATCACTGTGGTTTAGGGGAATATTCTGGATAAAATTCTATTTCAGAGATTGTAAAACCAGAGAACTTAGTGAAAACTTTCAGTTTTGAACAGAGAGGATGGGAGGAAAGGGAGAGGGAAAGGCATGAAGAGTATGTAGCAAGGGAAAACCAGTTAATAGTGAAGAATATAGGTGTTTTTCTTTTTTTTAATTTTTTTTATTTATTTATTTTTGTATGTGTATAAATGTACTGTCTGCATGAAAGTTTGTGCACCCGTGTCGTGCAATGCTGCGGAGGTCAGAAGAGGGTGTCGGATTCCCCTGGAACTGGAGTTCTCCTGAAATTGGAGTTTCAGACGGTTCTTGGCTGCCATGTGGGTTACAGGTGTTTTTAAGAGTGCTGGGAATCAGGGCTGGAGGGATGGCCTAGCGGTTGAGAACGCTGACCGCTCTTGAAGAGGACCCGGGTTCGATCCCTAGCATCCACATGGCGGCTGAGAACTGTCTGTAACTCCAGTTCCAGGAGAACTCCAGTTCCAGGGGAATCCGACACCCTCTTCTGACCTCCGAGGCATTGCACGACACAGGTGCACAGACCTACATGCAGACAGTACATTCATACGAATAAAAATAAAAATAATAAAAAAAAAAAGAGTGCTGGGAATCATCCCCAAAGGAAGAATCCTGTGGTATAGCCAGGGAGCTACTGGAGCTCACACTGCTTCCAAAACAAAAGAGAGAACCAGGAATAGAAATGTTGAACCTAAGAAATTTTGGTATTGTAGCCTCTGCTTCCTGTGAGATACAGAATTAAAAATCCCATCTCATGGGTGAGAGGTAAAGGGGCAGGTCAGGACTAAGCTTACTCAGACCCTGGAACATCCACTGTGGGAAGCAGGAAAGGCTACCAAAGAGTTAAGTTCAAGGGTGTCCAAGGGGAGTGATGCTGAAGGAATGTATTGGTGGCTGTTTTACTCTACTTTAAATTATTATTATTTTATTATTATTACTATTATTATTATTTTATGTGTATGAGTATATTGCCTGTATGTACGTAAGTGCACCCATGGCATACAATGCCTGTGGAGGTCAGAAGAGGATGTTAGATCACCTGTAACTGGAGTTATCTATTTGTTGCAGTGTGGGACTTGAACCTAGGTCTTCTGCAAGAGCAGTAAGTGCTCTTAACTGCTTAACCTCTCTCCAGTTCTGTTTTACTCTACTTTGAAACTTCTGGACACAAAATATTATGTCAAGGGAGGCAATGGAGTTCTGATGGACATATTATAATTCTTAATTACTAAATTAGGAATTATTTGATGATTATAATTTCCTCTATCGAATGTGGTTTGGGGAACTCCAAAGCATGCAAACTTGATTCTTCGTTATCCCGGATAATGGGAAAAAGTGTATTATGACTACATTAATTAGATTGCAAGTCTAGTTTTCAGACCTGATTTTGGAAATGTGAAATTTCCTGTGCTGACTGGAAATAATTCTTGTGTGACAAGCAGAAGCCCTAAGATGTTTGCTTTGAATTTTATCTTCAAATGACTAAAGAGACACAGTGGGAAGAGGGAAAAAAAAAAAAAAAGATTCAGCTCTGCTCACTTTTTTTAATAGGAGCTTTTCTCTGGTTTATGTTTGAATCTCTCTCTCTCTTATACACACACACACACACACACACACACACATACACACATATATATGATCCAATTTTACAAAGATTTCTTCAAAACCTTTGTGAAGTTTACTTGAAAGTGACACTGTTCTCTGAGAAGCTCACTGTAAATGACAAAGTATAATATGGCTTTAACTTGAACTGGTCTAACATAGTTTAAATATTTATCAATGGAAAATCTCTTATATTTCTATAATACTTTAGAGAACAAATGACAAATTAGAAAAATGATTGTATATTATTCAATGGCCCTTTGATTTCATTAATCATGATGATAAACCTCAACAAATATTATAATTTACCCTTTGGCTATTCCTTCCTTCCTCCTTCCCTCCCTACCTTCTTCCTCTCTCCCTCCTTTTCCTGTTTGACGGTGGGGAGATTGGAACCCAGGGTCTTATACTACACTGCATGTGCAAGTACTGCACTGTTCACTGCATGTGCAAGTTCTGCACTGTAGAGCGACATCTACAGCCCTCCTTTAATATTCTTGTTTTTCAGAGTTCAGTGTTCACTATCAATATTTATGGGGCATGTGCACAAGTGTGTGTGTGCTTTTTTTTTTTTTTGTGTGTGTGTGTGTGTGTGTGTGTGTGTGTGTGTGTGTGTGATTTCTGCATTTCTGTCATGGCTTCAAATCTCAAAGTTCATAGTAGTCCTAGTTACTTATAAGGGAATCTCATTTTATCTCTTCCATGAGTTTCCTCATTTTTCTTTTCTAAACTTGAAGATGAAGGGGTTGTTTCTTATGAACTAATAATCAGTGACCCCAGATTTTACTAATAGACTTTCTAATTTCTCTATTAATAAGGTATGATTATCCTTCTGTTCAAGGTAATGCAGATTTTTAATTCATTGTCCAGAAAACTACTCGAGGATGGATTTCTGATGTTTTTTGTTAAAAATCCAATGTTATTATACCTATTTATTGTATATATATATATATATATATATATATATATATATATGTGTGTGTGTGTGTGTGTGTGTGTGTGTGTGTGTGTGTGTGTAGCGTG
>VZQC01012994.1:1129931-1163839 GCA_009823505.1 Rhizomys pruinosus | reverse complement strand
AGGCTGGCCTTGAACTCACAAAGATCCACCTGCCTCTGCCTCCCAAGTGCTGGGATTAAAGGCATGTGCCACCATGCCCGGTTTGAAGTATGCCTTTCCTATTAAAGTACTTATTAGGGCGGGCATGGTGGTGCACGCCTTTAATCATAGCACTCGGGAGGCAGAGGCAGGTGGATCTTTGTGAGTTCAAGGCCAGCCTGGTCTACATAGTGAGTTCCAGGACAGCTGGAGCTACAGAAAGACCTGTCTCAACGAAGACAAAAATAAATAAATAAATAAATAAATAAATAAATAAATAAATAAAGTACTTACTAGATTTCTTTCTGCCTTCAAAAATAAATATATATGTTTAAAGTTTAAAAAAAATTATGTGTTGCTGTGCGTGGCTTTAATCCCAGAACATGGGAGGCAGAGGCAGGTGGATCTCTGTGAGTTCAAGGCCAGTCTGGTCTACAGAGCACCAGCTGGGGCTACAGGGAGATCTTGTCTCAAAAATACCCCCTCCAAAATTATGTGTTAAGCCAAGCATGGTGGTATACACCTTTGATGCCAGTACTTGAAAGGCAGAGGCAGATGGATCTCTGAGTTCATGGTCAGCCTGGTCACATAGCAAGTTCCAGGCTAGCTGGGGCTACAGTGAGACCCTGTCTCAAAAATAAAAAATAAAACAAAACAAAACAAACAAACAGAGAGAGAATAGACATTTAAAGAAGACTTCAGAAAGAACGGTTCTATGCTTCCTTGAATGGGCACAGGCTTCTCAAGATAAAGTCTCATTCATAAATTCTTTGATTTTGGAGACAAAGTCTTGGTATGTAGCACAGGCTACCCCTTAAGCTCTTGATCCTCCTGTCCCAGATTTCTGAGTGCTGGATTTATAGGCGTGTACCACCATGCCTAGTTCTTTTGTACTTTTCCTAACCTTTTATGTCAGGTTTTATTTGGGTTTGTTTGTTTATACATGCCTTAACCCCGGGTTCGATCCCCAGCACCCACATGGCGGCTGAGAACCGTCTGAAACTCCAATTCCAGGAGAACTCCAGTTCCAGGGGAGTCCGAGACCCTCTTCTGACCTCCGCGGCATTGCACGACACGGGTGCACAAACCTACATGCAGACAGTACATTCATACACATACAAAATAAATAAAATTTAAAAAAAAAATTTGTGTTGCAAGACAGGTGTGGTGGCCTACACCTTTAATCCCATCACTCAGGAGGCAGAGGCAGGTGGATCTCTCTCAGTTCAAGGTCAGCCTCCTCTACAAAGGGAGCTCCAGGCCAGCTGGGACTAAAGCGAAACCTTGTCTCAAAAAAGATTTATGCTGGATATGGATAGAGTCAGTTATCAGCTTGATGCATCTGGGAAGAGAGAAGCCGGAGCTGGGAATTTTTTTTTTTTTTTTGGTCTTTTTGAGACAGGGTCTCCCTGTAGTCCCAGCTGTCCTGGAACTCACTCTGTAGACCAGGCTAGCATTGAACTCACAAAGATCCACCTGCCTCTGCCTCCCACGTTCTAGGATTAAAGGTGTTTGCCACCACACCCTGCTTTTTTTTGGGGGGTGGAGGGAGCTGGGAGTTTAACCTCAGTGCTCTGTAAGAGCAGCCAGTACTCTTAACTGCTGAGCCATCTCTCCCACCTGAGAAACCTTTTCATACACACTATCTCTTTTAATCTTCTCAAAAATTGAGACCAAGATTGGTTGTCCACTTCCCAATGATACAACATGCATGGGTGTCATTTAAAGTTTCCATGACTCAAGTTCCCCACTGATGAACTAGGAACAATAAATGCTTCTCCTTTCATAAAATAGCTATGCAGATTAAATGAGAAAGGCTGTGTTTAGAGGGTACCTGATATTTACTTATAATGTTAGCTAATGCTACTGTGCAGATTAGAAAACCAAGCTATGAATGGTTAACCAGAGGTCACTTGTCCTCTCGTGACCCAGTGTCAGGGCCATTACAACTTAGAACTTGCCCATGGGCTATAGGTGGCCTGGAGAACCAAACTGAGTTTTCTAGTGAAACTCTTCAATACATTCCAGAGACAACTCCTTGGGTCAGTTTGAAAGAATAGCATTTTTGTTGTTTTTCCTCAAATCTTATTGAATATCACCTGTGCTGATAGAAGTGCCATGCCTTTGATGTTGAACCAGTGCCTAACTCTGAATCATGAGTATTCTGCTCATGGAACATCCTACATGCTCATTCATTATTACCTTCTCAGTTCTGAGCATGGTACCTGACTCCATAAATGCCTAATAAATGTATTAGAATGCAAATATTTCCAGAATTGTGTCCTAGGAATTTAGTGCTGTCAATATTAATTTCAACTTCCAGGAAGCAGTCCACATGTTTGGATGAATAAAATTTCTGTTAAAAAAACAAAACAAAACATGACCTTGAGCTTAAATAAGTCTCAGACATCTTGACTTCTGACACTTGAAAGATGTGGCTGCATTTTCATAAACAGCTGTCCTTCTTGAGTGATGCTTAACCTGAGAGAGTCCTATAAATATTCTTTAAAATAGTAACTTCACTCACATTCATTTAGAGACCTTTCTTTCATATATATAAATATATGCATAATATATAATGATTTATATGTATCCAGAAAAAATATATATGTATAACATTTTATCTTTCTGCTGACAAACAAGCCTTAAATATTCACTCTGCAGAGTGGTTATGTCCTTGTCTGCATTTATAACATTTGTGTTACATTTTAGTTCATCTTAATGCAGAGTGTGGTCCTCAGACAGGCACCTAGTCTTCACTAACATTCTCAACATACATCTTAACACTGTCAAATGAAGTGGTAAGAAAAGGGAGAAAATCATCCCCATTGTATCTTCATTTGCTATGAAATATATTGGCTCTAAACTGTGTACAGTATGCCACTGTTTCTGCCTTTCTAATCTCATAGTAAAAGGGCTGCTCATCATTTTTGTTAATCTTGCTTCCTTCATTTTTCTAACACATGCATCATGCATTTGAGTTTTTTAACATGTCACTTTTCATAGAGCAGTTTTAATGTACATTTTATTTTTAAGGCTGCAAAAGTGAGTAAAGAAAGGTACAGAGGCTTTCCATATCTCCTCTTTCCTCACACGTGAGTAGCCTTCCAATTATCGGCATCCCCTCTTGGGTACTATGTTTATGGTAGATGAGCCTGCATTAGTACACCAGAATCACCTAAAGACTATAGTTCACATTAGTGTTTACTTCTGCTATCATACACACTGTGGGCTTGGATAAATGTGTCGATATTTGTTAATCATTATAGCTCCATTCCAAATAGCTTCACTGGTTAAAACTAGTGGTCCATCTATTCATCTTTTTATGTGAATTTCCTTCCTGGGATCTTCACCATTTCTGTACTTTTCCCTTTTCCAGAATCCGTTATAGTTGAGGTCATATGGTGTGTATCTCTGTCATGTTGTCTCCTTTTGCTTAGTGATGCACATTTATGTTTATTC
Source organism: Rhizomys pruinosus (assembly GCA_009823505.1). Lineage (NCBI taxonomy): Eukaryota > Metazoa > Chordata > Mammalia > Rodentia > Spalacidae > Rhizomys > Rhizomys pruinosus. Next base: position 1,160,359 of record VZQC01012994.1, on the reverse strand, counting down.
CATGTCTTTTCTTTTTAAAATATTTTGTTATTTTTATTTTATGTGTATGACTGTATTGCCTACATGTATTTTAGTGCATATATTTGTGCAATGCCACAGAGGTCAGAAGACACCATTGGATTCCCCTGGAACTGAAGTTAAGAATGATTGTTAGCTATCATGTGGGTGCTGGGAATCAAACCCAGGTCCTCTACAAGAGCAGTCTGTGCTCTTAACTGCTGAGCTATCTCTCCGGTCTCTTCCTCTATGTCTTTCCATGGCTTTATAGGGCCACTTAATTGGACACTGGGTAAGATTCCAAGGTCTGTTTGAACTACAGTTTAATTTATGCCTTCGTTTACATAGTTACTTCACAAGTTTTGGTAACATGGCTTAAAGCTAAGATCTGTGTTCAAGTTTTTATAAAGATATCTACTTTTACTCAATTTTGAGAAGTACTATGGCTGGTAATTTTACAAAATTCAAATAAAAATCCTGTAACCAATTTTTAAAAAGTACTATGGCTGAATCACATGGGAAATATGTTTTGTTTTATAAGAAATCACCAAACCATCTTCCAAAGTAGACATACCACTCTGCATTCCCAGCAACAATGAGTAAAAGTTCCTACTGCTGTACATCTTCATCAGCATTTGGTGCTAATAGTGAAAACATGTGTTAAAAAAAATGAATGCTTCAACCAGAAGCATAAGATAGGCTAGAAAATGACATGGTAGCTTTTTATGGGAAGATTTCTACATTCTATCCAGCCATTCACTGCACCTTTTCAGAAGGGCTGAACAAGCTAGATTCCAAATGTCTTCCAGCCCTCTTTCATGACACCCTTCTCTCCAGCTCTCTGTCATGACCCCGCCTCTCCAACTCCTGGCCACAATACCCTCTTCTTCTTCTGAAGCTCCTTGGATGGGGTATTGTACTATCTAAAGATAATCTCCTGCTGCCCAGCTGTGCTTAAGTTAGAATATATTTCTACCTTGTGATCTTTTGACATGACAAGTCCATACTAGACCATTAGTTTCTTGGGTTTGGGGGGGACTTCCCTGAACTTTAAATAGAGTCAAGTTTTCCTTCTTTTTCTTAGAGCTTCTTGGAGTACAGTTTGCATTTTCACAATGTTTTGTGCTCTAGTATAGAAAGGCCATCTACATAGCATCTTAAAGCCCCAGCCTTCATTCCAGTTCAAATATTCGCAGGTCACTTAGCTGCCAAGGTACCTCATCTTCAGAATGGGAATTCTAATATATTATGTATTGGCTTGTATTAGGATGAAACTGTAAAATGGGTACTCAGGCATGGTTCTTACAGCTATTGTAAATTGGTGTTAGTTTGGAAGTCCTGAGAAGACAGACCATGAAAGAAGGATTTGAGGGCAAATGGTATATTTGGGATGAATACCCAGGGAGCACCAGTTAGAAAGTGGTGTTGATAGGACAAGGAAGAAAGCTCATATGGTGTTCATTTATGGTCAGATGACTGTGACAGACAGCCAGAATCAATGTTGTCAAGAAGCCCTTCGATAAAAATACTTTCTTCAGAGTTGTCCCATGTGTCAAATGAGCACTAGAGTATTGATTCTCCAATTTCTGTTCTTCCTTCATTCTGGCAGGGACAGCCTTATTTGCATGCAAGCAGAGCCTTAGGTATAGCACTGCATGTTCTTAGACCAGGACACCATGGGCATGTGATTGTTGAGGGGAGATAGGCACAGCTGCAGAACTGTCACCATAACTTCCCAGGACCTCCTGTATTCTGCTTTCTTTGACCTCAGATGGCTTAATTCTCTGAATTCCCATGAACACAAAATGTCTGCAACATTCAGTGTTGGTCTGATGCCTCATGAGGTTTTCTAATTGACACATTTATCAAGGATAAACAAAAGATTCATGCTTTATATATCTCTCATCCTTTCCTCAAACTTAGCTATACTCCACTCAGCAAGCACTGTGGCATACTGAGGGATGGCAGCGCACAGCTGTGGAGGCAGACAACCAGGAATGTGTCCTTGTTCCTCCAGTGAGAAGCTATGTGACTTTTGGCAACTAAGTAACTTATTTTTATCACTTAAAAATCATGGCAGGAAATCCTTCATTATTTTGCTGTAATCTTTAAATGAGACGTTGTGTATAAAGTAATAGTAGAAGTCTTCTCAGGAAAGTCAGATGGTCAGCCAGTGGAATCTACTAAATTATTTTAGAATTTTCTCTCTATTTTAATGTTCAGTAGTTTCATAAATTTATACATTGAATTTAAGTCATTTTACCCCCATTTCCCTTCCTACCCTCCTCTCTCTCTACAACTCTTCTCAACAAGTCTTGCCTACTTCCATATCTTCTTTGTCTTTGTGCCTCACTGAATTTAATAAGAATTAGGACAGCTGGGGCTACAGGGAGACCCTGTCTCGAAAAGACAAAAAAAAAAAAAAAAGAATTGTTTGTCCAAGCATGGATGTAGAGTAGCAAGAGTAACTTATCTGTGTAACTTATCTGTGTTTACACCATTGAAGAAAACACCTCTCTTCCCCAGCAACCGTTAACTTCCAGGGGTCTCTCTTGATGAGTGGGATGCCATGGCCCTGCCCCCACCCATGATGAAATGTTGGTGGGCCCAACCTTATATTGGTCTTTTGTGAGTAGCCACACTGCAGTGGCTATGTCATTTCAGAAGCAATCTTTGTGCCCTATAGCTTCTTACCTTGATCTCTTTCATTCACTCTGCTCCTTCTTCTACTAGCTTCTTTTGATTTTGAAGCAACCAATACTCTAGACTTTTATTACAATGACTATTCTTTAGTTTCTCTTCTTGCTAATGCTTTGTTTTTACCCATTTTTCAAAAAAGACACTAAATATTTGTATTTGATATATTAAAATATTGAAATTTTATACAAATAATTTCTAAGGTGAGTCTTTTATTTTCTTTTTTTTTTATTAATTTTTTATTTATTTATTTCTGTATGTGTATGAATGTACTGTCTGCATGCAAGTCTGTGCACCCGTGTCGTGCAACGCCACGGAGGTCAGAAGAGGGTCTCGGATTCCCCTGGAACTGGAGTTCTCCTGGAATTGGAGCTTCAGACGGTTCTCAGCCGCCATGTGGGTGCTGGGGATCGAACCCGGGTCCTCTGTAAGAGCGGTCGGCGCTCTTAACCGCTAGGCCATCTCTCCAGCCCCTAAGGTGAGTCTTTTAAATACATGTAGTATTCCATATTTTTCATGTTTCATTTAAAATATCAGACATATCTTTTGGCTTAGAAGATATTTAAAATTCTGAATTCTCTTTGTACATCAAAACAAAATTCTATTCTACTACAAAAGAGTGTCAAGAGCTATTTTATATACTTATAAGTTACTGGCTAGAGTATATCATGAAAATTATATTCAATTTCATTATCTTCAAGTTCTAGACCATAGTTCTCAGGGAGTTAGAGATAATGAAAGTTGAAAAAACTATCAATGAGGAGAGAAAGCAGTTGTACCCTGCATTAGAAACATTTGTACAAGTTTATGAAATAAAAGGACTATTATTTCCTTTCCTGACCCAGTAACAGAGTGTATGAGATTCTGGGATGGAGAAACGAACTGAAGAGGAAGTGATGCATGGATTTTGATAAAGCATTTAAACAAACTGAATATTCATTGTTTTAGCAGCTGGTACTATGTAAAAGAAAGAGCCCAATTTTAGAGCCCTAATAGAATAAAATTCAAATTCAACTCTGAGGTTGAATGGCTGAATTTTTTACTTTATGAGCATCACTATCTCAGTCACCAAAGTAAAATACAATAGTACTAATCACCCAGGTTCTTTGTGAATATTCAATGAGATAATATAATTATTTGCTTGTTTAAACTCTACTTCACCCCAGATAGCCAACAAAACTTACAAGGAGATGAGGGAATGAGGAAAAGGCATAAATATGATTTTCTAACATGTATATTTAATGAGCTGAAAATTATACTGTATTACAAATGCTCCAGAATCTTCTTGAGGAAAAGAAAGGCCCTTACTGAGAAAGACTATTGGAAACATCCCTAGAATTACATTGGCAGCAGTCAGGTACTTGTGTGCACTGAGGGTAAAAGCTACTCTGACTAGTAGAAGGGAGATTTGTACTATAGTCAATGGAAAATGATAGAGGAGACATCAGAAGTGGTAAAGAGGGAAGATAACCTGAATTGGCAAAGAACTGGTATTTTTACTATATAAACAGTTCTTTTTTTTCAGAAACAGGAAAAATGTGGCTTCCAAAATATGGATGTCTTATTTCCAGCCTGTGGAGAATTTTCAATATTAAGTAATTTTGATGTTTGTAATATGTATTTCAGGAGTGATTTTCAGCTAATGTAGAATGATTTTTTTCATGCTTCTTTTTTTTTATTTTATTTATTTCTGTATGTGAATGAATGTACTGTCTGCATGTAGGTTTGTGCACCCGTGTCGTGCAATGCTGTGGAGGTCAGAAGAGGGTCTCTGATTCCCCTGGAACTGGAGTTCTCCTGGAATTGGAGTTACAGACGGTTCTCAGCCGCCATGTGGGTGCTGGGGATCGAATCCAGGTCCTCTGCAAGAGCAGTTGGTGCTCTTAACCGCTAGGCTATCTCTCCAGCCCCAGAATGATGTTTTTTTGTTGTTGTTGTTGTTGTTGTTTTTTGTTTGTTTGTTTGTTTGTTTGTTTTTTGAGACAGGGTCTCCTTGTAGCCCCAGCTGTCCTGGAACTCACTCTGTAGACCAAGCTGGCCTTGAACTCACAAAGATCCGCCGGCCTCTGCCTCCTGAGTGCTAGGATTAAAGGCGTGCGCCACCACACCCAGCTTAGAATGATGCTTTTTATAAGGACTGCCAGAAGCAATAGAGGCCAATGGGCCTTGATCTAGAAAATTGTCCAAAATTTGGGTAAACTTTTGGACTTCTACTGGTCAAGAAATTAGGGGTGCTTAAAACGGTTTTGCTAAGATATCAAGGGGGGAATGGAGACTACCAACTTCTAAGAGATAAACAGACCATGAAATCCAAGGATATCCAAGATGGAATATAAATTTCTCTCTAAGCTTCATGGGATTCAGTCTAAACCAGGAAGCTTAAGTATCCATTTTAAACTCCATTAAAACTACTCAGTGGCTCAGTGGAATCAGACCTCATTTTTATTCTAAAATCAGAAGGAAATTTATCCTGAGGGTGCACATACAATGAGTCTCTCCTGCTCTCTCTCTCTCTCTCTCTCTCTCTCTCTCTCTCTCTCTCTCTCTCTCTCTCTCTCTCTTTCTCTTTCTCAACATCTGATACTACCTAAGATGCCTGATACATTTTTCATATCCCTTTCTTTGTCCTTTTGTTTCAGTGAAGATTATGCTATTTCAAACTTCTTTCAAGACTATAAGCGCAATTGTCAATTTACAACTGAAAGGAAGTCCATGCATGCATCAAATTTCAGGAAAATCTGATTAAATAATGTTGAGGCTATATTCATAAAAACATAATCTGAATAAAAATGTTTTAAAAGAAAAACATTCTCTGGCTTCAAAAATACTGCTTTGAAGTTATAAGCTTGGCATTCTCACATATTTTGAGTCCTTTCATAGTTCATCATAGTGTTAGGTTTCATGTATTGAATCCTACACGTTTAGTGGCAAGAGTAGTTAAAAGTTGATACAACTTTTTACAATTCTTTTTTCTTTCTCTTTTCCTTCTTTATTTCCTTTTTCTTTCCTTCCTTCCCTACTTCTATCTTTTCTTCCTTCCTTTCATTACTTTCTTTTTTTGAGTCAGAGTCTCACTATGTATCAGGACTAGGCTAGAACTGGTTTTATAGATCAGGCTCCAACTCACAGAGATCCACTTGCCTCTGCCTATGTGACTCCTAAGGTAGTGTGCAACTTAGAAGAAAAGGTTCTTGAAAGTCTCGAGCACATATTCAATTGACGAGGAGAATGAGAAGCATGGAAGTTATTATGCAAGGAGAATGAATCTGGAAATGGGAGGTTGACCAATGGAATCCTCTACATTATGAGGCAGATCAAGTAAGACTTTGGACTAATTTATGATATGGATCTCTATTTTCATGCTAAAACAATTGCTTTGGCAGTAAAGCTCTGCGGATGCCATGAATAACAACAGTAACTTTATAGGAGGTCGGAATGAAGCTCAGTGGTGGAGAATGTGTTTTACTGAAGACCTGGGTCTAGGCCTGAGAAAAACAAGTCCATGAAGCCATTAAAGTATGAAACATAAAGGCTTGTCATAGATTTCCATTTTTCTCTCATTCTTCTTTTCTTTCTAGGTGACTTGCCTGTTGCATATTCACATTAAAAATTCTATTACAGTACCTAATAGTTAAGTGACTTGATTGGCAGATGAGTCCATTTACAACAAATAGCTTTATCTCCAGAAAAGCCACAGCTTTGAAAGCAGCAACACATTAAAGAAGGTAGCTGGTTATGGCCATTTCGTTCTATCCCCTAGACCCTATTTTTATTCAGCTTCACCATGAGTGTCATCTTTGGGTAATCTGAGTTGCATATGCTTTTCCCACTCTGTCTGTATTCTTGACTCCCAGAGATAATTTTTTAAAAGTTTTGGGCGGGAGAGATGGCCTAGCGGTTAGGAGCGCCGACCGCTCTTACAGAGGACCCAGATTCGATCCCCAGCACCCACATGGTGGCCAAGAACCGTCTGAAACTCCAATTCCAGGAGAACTCCAGTTCCGGGGGAATCCGACACCCTCTTCTGACCTCCGCGGCATTGCACGACACGGGTGCACACACTTGCATGCAGACAGTACATTCATACACATAAAGAAATAAATAAAATTTATTAAAAAAAAATTTTAAGTTTTATCCCCAAGGAAATAACTTTTCAGTACCTGATCCTTCATGCCAGTTCATCACTGCTAAGTGCTGTAAAATTGCTGAGTGCCATCTTCAGGAAGGAATCAGTACATCAGCCTTGTGTCTTGTTCTAAAACTGAGGTCACTAGTGCCTTCACCAATAAGCTTTAAATCAGCGAAATGACATGTTTAGTAACCTTTATGTCTACCATAGCAAAGAAAGTCCTTTATTTTTGCATTGCCTTAAAAATTCTCAAACAAAGTCTTCACAGGAGCCAACTCTTGTTTTAGATATCATATTTCTTATGGTTTTGAGGAGGACTGGACATGAGTTACTGTTTTCTTTTTTAATGGACACATGTATGGATGGGTTTGTAAAACAAAGTGTATGCTTTCTGTGCAAGGAGCTAACAGTGGCTTTATAGTGTTCTTTATCCTTTGAGAATTTATTTAAAATCTACACTAATTTATTATTTTGCTAACATGTTGACTTGATTAATGTATTTCTCCTCTCCTGATTCTGGACTACAAATATCATAGCTGTTAATTTTATTAATTAAACTAAGTCTACTGAAGGTAAACTTTCAAAAATGAATGTTATTCATCTTCAGCAATTAAAGGTTCAATAATGTCACTGAGTTCATTCACATAGAAATTTGATTAGCAAGAATTACTTTTTTCCCCTTAGAGATAGATACTCGTTTGACACTTTACCAACATTGTATATTTCTGAAATCATTAACATCTGGAATAGAAGTCAATACAAGATACATAACTGAAATAGAAGGCTTGATAATAAAAGTTTTATTTGGACTTTTTGAGAAAGGGTCTCCCTGTCGCTCCAGCTAGCCTGGAACTCACTAAGTAAACCAGTCTGGCCTTGAACTCACAGAGATCCCCCTGCCTCTGCCTCCTAAGTACTGGAATTAAAAGCATGCATCACTACACTGGCCTTGATAATAAAATGTTAAGAGCAATTTAAGGAATTATTTTGTATTAGTTATTTTTTGCTCTTGTGATTAAATACCATGAACAGAGGCAACTTAAGGAAGACTTTTTTTGGCTTGTGTTCCAGAAGTCTCCATGTCCGTAATGGGGGGAGGAGGCATGTTAGAAAGCTGAGAGATCATCTCTCAGGAAGCAGAGAGCAAGAACTGGAATAGAGGAGGCCTTGCTACCTCGTCCAGAAATGCTCCACACCCTAAAGTTTCCATAACCTCCCCAAACAATGCCATCAACTGTAGACCAAGTTATCGAATACATGAGCCTGGGCAGGACCTTTCTTATTCAAACCATCACGTCTCTGGTGCTCATTAAGTCCATTTGCCCCAGACATATGTATAAAACTTATCAATGAATTTTTATTGCCTTGTAGTTTCTAGAAAGATTAGAAAACTGTATTATGTGGCACTTAAATTTTAGTGTGCTTCATTAATGTTATATGGAATCTTTATTGTATAGACAAGAATATTTCTCATGAGAACACGTGTACTTTAAGATGTCCACGAAATATCAGATTAGATCCTGAAACTTCCTAACAACATGCCCAGTCTGATTTTACAGCTATGAAACCTGAACAAAACATGTGTGGGGGTGTTTGGGGGACATTTTTTGTTTGTTTCTTTTATCTTTTTAGACTTAGAGAAAGCTAGAAGATATGGTATTCTCCGGGCACCCCCTGCTGTGTCGTCCCAGGAGAGCTCTGATACATGAACACTCAAAGCCTCCAAAAGTCAACTGTGATATTCACAATCAGATAATAATGTGCTAACCTCATTCACAGTAATCACAGATAATGTAGAATTTGTGTCTGCCATTTAGTTTCAAAGGTGAAATAAGGGACTTTTTCATATAACATCTTGGGCTGCATCAATAGACCTTGAATGACCCAAAATAAGGAGGTAATGAGTGCACTTGTCTCTGCATCATTTAGACCTTTGCTGAAGCATCAGGTCCACTTCTGAACAGCAGACAAAAACCAAAGAGGGCTCAGAGGAAAGTGGCAAAAAGGGAGAGAGAGCGAATTCATGCCTTGTTCACACATCAAGTGGTCAAAAGACTGTAATTGTTAGAGAGAGAAAGCTATGTAGTAATCAAGAGCCCAGTTCTTGGAAAAGGCTGGGTCTTTGTGCCTGCTAATATAAAAAATAACTAATATAAGCACCTGCAGTAAGAAATATTAAGCTGCAGATGCACCTCGATGCCTGAAAAGGTCTGGACAAGCATTTTATCTAACAAGCCCCACACGGTCCAGATGGCGAAGCATGCAGTGTTTGCCAGGATCAAAAATCATGAATACAGCCCCATACCAATTTGCTAAAATTTATCTTTTTCTTGTTAGCTTAAAACTTTTTCATTAGTTTTCCCTTTCATCTTTCCTGTCTTTGATTCTGTTTTATTTTTCTTTGAATTCTTAAAAGGCAGATATCCATGGACATTATTGCTCATATGAATTGCTTCCTGCTTTTTATTAAATTCTTCCTTAAATGAATCATATGTTTAGCAATTCCTAAGCATTCTAATCAGGGCGTAATTGACAATTTATGACATTATCCACTGTTTTGTAAGGGAATATAGAGAAAATAAGGGCACGTCAAAGTTAATCTATAAAAAATACTGTATATTATTTTTAGAAAATTAAATACCAGTGTATATCTGTATGATTAAATTTTACTATTTGATTATATCAGTTGAAATTATGGTTTTAAATGTTTAGAGCTTTTATAAATAAGCATTTTTATTTTAAACCCTTTTTGACTTGCAGAATAAATGTAACAAGAATGTAAGCACTTTCTGTATACACTATGCCCATTTCCACTTCTTTTTAATTGAGAATTTTATATATGCATATGTTTTGATCAAATCCATGCCCGATTCCCTCCCCTACAATTCCTCCCCTTCCCTCCATACTTCCCCCTCCCAACTTCATGTGTTCTTTCTTTTAAAAAATCCACTATGTCTACTTAAAATTCAAATCATCTATATGCCCAGCTTTACCTAACATTCATCTTCTAGACCAGAGTCTCATGCCAGATCCCACACTACATTATTTTACTATAGTACCTTCTCAGATTCTCCCTATTTATTTATTTATTTATTATTTATTGGTATTTCTGAGACATGATCTCCCTGTAGCCCCAGCTGGCCTGGAACTTGCTTTGTAGACTAGGCTGGCCTTGAACTCACAGAGACCTGCCTGACTCTGCCTCCTGAGTACTGGGATTAAAGGCATGTGCCACCATGCCCGCCTCTCATTATTTTTAATAACACTGAAATTATTTTAAGAATTGTGATCAGGTATTTTGGAGAATGGACATAAAATGGGATTTTTCTAAGGTTGACAATTCCATATGCCTCATTGTTCATTGCTGAGAATATTGCCCTTAATCTGAGGTCAAGGTAGGATGCACCAAGTTTTTCCAGGGTAAACTTATTTTTCCCTTCTTTTCTTATTCCAATCTGTATAGACATAGACGTTCCCAAGAACAAACCATAACTATGTATGAAGCAGATATATCTTATCTCCTTGAAGGCAGAGTATTGCCATAAAATGTTTGGAATTCTCCCTACAAAATTAGTCTATTTTATATTAAATAGTTTTAATTATTTATCCAGTCATTTGTGTATATCAGCAATTATATATGCCAATATGAACTCACAGATATTTATTTTAGACTTTGCCTTAGGATATAATATAATACTGCTTTATTCATTGTGCTGTTCATAGTATTCCAGCTTTGGCCTTGAGAACTCTGATGGTTCCTCTTAATTGTCAACTTGATTAGTTGAGAAGTATCAAGAAAATTATAGAAGCACATCTATAGGTTTGTCTGCGGAGAGTTTATAGGGAGGATTAGCTAAGGTTGAAAATTAACTCTGAATGTGCGAACACTGCCCCATAAACAGGCATCCTTGTGGAAAGCAGAGGGAAAAGGACAGAGCCACTTAACTCAGGAATTCTCTCCGTGCTTCCTAGCTACTGTGTAGTTAATTGTTCTGATCCACTGGGATCTGATTACTATGACAAACTGATACCTCTACACCCATGAGCTAAAATAAATAATTCCTTCCTGGGATGGATAGCTTTAGTTGTTAACTTGGCATACCTGTTTAGAGGGAATCTCAATCAAAGAATTCTCTTCATTGGATTGTTCTGTGGCCATGTCTGTGGGGAATTTTCTTGAATATTGAGTGATGTGGGAGGGCTCAGCTCATGGTGGCTGGGGCTACCTCGGGGCAGTTGGTCTTGTGTTATATAAAAAGTAGGCTGAGCACAGGCCAGAGGATCAAGTGAGTAAGCAGTCATCCTCCATGGTCTGAGCTCCAGGTTCCTACCTCAGGCTCTCTCAGTGATGAACTGTGACCGGGAAGATGTAAGATAAAAATAAATCCTTCCCTACCCTATCTGGTTTTAGTCAATGTTTTTTATAATGTTTTTATTGATGTTTTGTGTATTTCAGACATCATTTCTCAGTTCAATTTAGACATATTCTCCTTTCCCTTCCCCCTACTCCACCCCAGATCATGCACTCTGCCATAACTGTCCTGAATCTTTCTCTCATTCTTTTTTTATATGTTTAGGAATTCTTAGTGTTTTTTATTTTATTTATTTATTTATTTATTATTTTATTTGTTTATTTTTAAGGGATTCTACAATATAATAACACAGTTGTTTGCAGATAACATTGATGTTACTCAGTTTGTCATACAGTTAGGTAATTGATGCATTTTGCAAGTATCTATGTCCAAATTTTGAACAACCCAAGGTTCCCATAGTCCAGTTGGAGAAGCTTGTATGCACAGGCATGTTGATCAATTAGGAATCCAGACTATATTCCTGTAGTCTCATGATTCACCTCTATCTCTCCACAGCCCTTACATTCTACCACGCCTCCTCTTCCGCAATTTGTTCCCTGGGCTTTTGGAAAGGGGCATAAGTGGGTGAGAAGAAAACAATCTACTTTCTTTGGAGTTGTCATTTTGGACTCTAGTCTGTTCAGGTCGTTTCCCTTCATGGGTTGACAGCTTTTCCAGTGATACCTTTTTAGTCATACTAACAAAGCACAAGCAATCGGATGTACAGGCATTTAAGCAGTACTAATTATTATGTCAAGCTAAGCTGTGAGCATAGACACAGATGCTTGGATGGTATGCTAATCCGCAAACTGTGGTTTCTCTATAAAGGGTGACAAGTTCTTATTGTGGCTTATAACATCTCCTAACCACTAGAGGACATAAGCTTGTGGCATCCGCTGTGAGTTATTCCTCCAAGGAGAGAGCTAATAGCCAAATAGATTTGGGATATATATAGACACTTGGCTGCCACTGTTGCACAGTATCTCCAGGCTGTTGAGGTGTAGCTGATATTGACGGAGGAGTCTTGCTTGTCTCAGGGAGACCAATATTTTGCTGTATTGCTTTAGTGGCCTTTGGTAACGCTCTCTGGCATTTCAGAGGCCAGTTGTATGCTAGCAAGTGACGTCTCATAACATTTTTTCATGCTCACACCAGGTCTTCGACAACAGGGACTTACTGCCTTTCTCCTTGCATATATCCCACTTATAGGCAAAAGGCCTTTATAATTTGGGGGGGCGGGTTTGAATCCCCTAGCCAACATCTCCTAGGCAGAATAATTCATTGCTGATGTCAGAGCTTTCCTGTAGTAATATATTTTGCTTAATTACACAACTTATAAACACTTTACTATTGAATTTGGCTCTAGATAGAGAATTATCCTTTCACAGTTCCTATGCCTATCAGTCAATTAAAAAAGGGTAGTTATGCCTGTTTTATAGGAAATTACCACTGTAACAATTGGCTCTAATTTACAGTTAGGGAGTGGTTTCATTACCATCATGTTTTTCTTTTTCCTATAAAGGGGAGAGGTAGGAAGGTTTCTCAGTATCTGGAAGGTAAACTTCATTAGGGCCCATTATAAACAGTTAACCCCAATAGTATTCAGAGAGATGCTCAGTGTCTGTGACTCAGGCAGTCTGAGGTTCCTCTTTCTTTAATGTTCAGATGGGTCAGCCTCTCTGCTGGCATTTCCCAGTCCATCCTGCACAGCCATAAGTTGTATGTTTTCAGGCATTTAGATTGGTGATTTTTACCTGTGGGAACATAAAATTCTCCTCCCATTGTTAGTTTCAAGATCAGAAAAATTGAAAATTTATCAATAGGATTGGAACACAGAGTTTTCCATTTGTATCCCAGAAAGGATAGTACCCCACCTCCCACTTCCTCCTTTTTTTTTTTTTAGGTTTTTATGTTTTGACCTATAGATGCCTAAGTTGTATTACACATACCCATAAACAGGAGCCAAGGCATAAGCTTTCATTAAATTTACCCAAACTGTTCCTCATTGACTGTATGCTACTTATTTGTGAAGGAAATTTAAGCTTAGTTCCTTTAAATTGGCCTATGAGTAAAAGAAAGTGTTATAATGTGATGTTGTATAATTCAGAAAAATATAGAGGCCATTTGTGTACCTTAACCCAATACAAATTATAAATAAAACAATTAACATTTTATATTCCCAATTAGTTCAATTGTATTACCATTTTTGCCAAAACTTAGTCAGTGTTTTTAAACACAGCAATTGAAAGTAACTTGGACACTTCCTTTAAGTTCTATTCCTTGAGAACATGTCACAGCAACAGAAACCTGACAAGCACTATGGATCTTTCAGTTGTTCCATATTTTCTCTAACTTGTCTCTACCATCAGTGTTGCTGCTGTTGTGTCATGTTGTTGTTTTCTTCTGTTTCCAAAGTAGGAACTCTTTCTTATTCTCTTGCATTATAAGATGCTTGAAGCTTATCAGTTATAGCATTCTTTTAACTTCCTGGATTCAACTATTTGTCTAATGAATAGTGGTCCTTTTCATTAGAGAATAATATGAAAAGCCAAGGTTTGAGTAGTAGCTATGTTTATTGCTGTAAGGGTGTCATTACTTGTAACTCCTGTCATTAACAGCAAGACAGTATATCTGTGTTAGTATATATGAATGTGTACATATCTACAATATTCATACATCTAGGCATATGAATACAGAGAAGGATGGAAAGATGGATGGATGGGAAGAAGGATGGATAGATAAACAAATAGATAAGCATGAATTCATACTAATGCTTCTAACACTAATTTATTGATGCACAGGTCATTTGAGCTTCTTTTGTTATTTGCAACTTTGTACTCTATGTGTGAGAAAACTAGAATGCACAAATTTTCACAACTTTCCTTATACAAAAGACCAAAAACAAAACAAAACAAAACCCCACAAGAGTTCATTCTAGTGGAGTTTTTCCATTTATCTTTGCTGATGTTGAAATGTATAATAGAAGCTAGTCTTTTCCAACCACCTTGGAAAAATACAATATTCTTTTTGCTTCAAAATTTATTTTGTCCTACAGAATCTTATAACTTAAAATATATTTCATTCTCAGACTTTTTTCTTTACATTAGTATTGGTGCAGTCACCTTTACGTTGTTCACAATAATTTGGGTCAAGGAACATTGAAAATTTTAGATAGTTCTAGAATTTTAGTTTATTGATGACTTCATCTTATAGCTACATCCTACTCTTATAAGACAATAATTTATCTGAAAGAAGAAAAATGAGTAGTTTGATATTTATATCCAAATATCATAGTTCTTTTTTTTTAATTTTATTTATTTCTGTATATGTATGAATGCACTGTCTGCATGCAAGTTTGTGCACCCGTGTCGTGCAATGCCGCGGAGGTCAGAAGAGGGTGTCGGATTCACCTGGAACTGGAGTTCTCCTGGAATTGGAGTTTCAGACGGTTCTCGGACGCCATGTGGGTACTGGGGATCGAACCTGGGTCCTCTGTAAGAGTGGTCGGCGCTCTTAACCGCTAGGCCATCTCTCCACCCCCCAAATATCATCGTTCTTGTAGGGATGGCAAACAAATGCAAAAGTTGATTATCTTTTGCTAGTGGCTCAAAGAGAAAAGTATCTTATGGGACAGAGCTTTAGCAATTAGATGTCTACCATACATTGAGTTACTGAGATCTTTCTAATCATAAAAGAAAGCAGGGATTTTATTTTGGATGCTAAAATTACTCTTTTCAAGGTGGCTAGATAGCTAAAAACACTCAGAAAAAAATAGATTTTTTTTCATTCTATTGAAAGTAATGAGCCATACTTTCAATGAATGCCCTAAAGAAAACCAGGCATAAATCTTGCATAAAATGGTTAATATGCCTATAATTTTCACGTAATGTTTTTGTTAAGATGAAAGCTAATATTTTTCTAAAAACCTGTAATGCAGAAATTATAGGACTCAAGAACACATTCTTCCTTGGGCTGTAACAAAAGTATACTTCCAAGTGGTACCTTTGTTTGTAGTCTGGGATTTTAGGAGGCAAATGAAAAAAAAAATTCCATTCAACCCAACAGGAGAAATACAATGTGAACATAATACTTATGGCAGGCAAAATGGTAAGTTAAGTTGGCTTTCAACATCCTTTTTAGCTGTAGCTCCCTCACCCTTTACCACACCCTGACATTATCCACCTATGGCTGCACAGGCCCATTTCCATTCAGCATTCATTTGGAGACACAGAGGGTAAAATGGTGTGTGAAATCAGACATGGCTATGACCATATGGAACTTATAATCAAAAAGGGCAGACAGCGTTAGTCAAATCCATGTACTCCCTCTGTTTTCCTCTCGCCTTCCCTCAGTCCCTTCCTTCCCTACTTCCTTCTCTTTCTCCTCTTTGTGGGTCCAAATGCTACAGAAAGAAATGCACAAGATCCAGCCTGGGAGGACATATTTGACCTATTAGAGACATCCAGAATGGCCTCGCTATGAAGATTCATCCTGGGAGGACATAGTTGACCTATTAGAGACACCCAGAATGGCCTTGCTATGAAGGGTTATTTGAGCTGTGATTTGAAGAATCAATAACAATTAAGGAAAGTAAAACAAGAAAGAGAATCGTATGTGATGAACAGACCAGTGGTTAATATTTTTAAAAGCCAAAAGAAGCATGTTGGAGGCACTGCCCAGGGGAGAGATGAAGTTAAGAGCGGAGGCCAGGCCAGCCCATCCACTGTGGCCATGCTGAAATCCTGACAGAACTCGGCAGCCAATGGGCAGCCATTGCACTTCCAACATCAAGAATGCACTTCCCATTCTCCTCTAAAATCAAAATATAACCACATTCCAAAGGGGAACACAAATGTCTCTCACCTACGCTTCTAACACGTCCCTTTCCCCGTGTGCTTAGAAAAGAATATGCTGGCTAAGAGGAGTATGGTTTGTTTAATCCACTTAGGTATATGTTTGTATTTATATATAAAGTCTTGATTTTACATTATATTCTCTGAAGGGTACTGTCTGGCTTGTCCTCTTTTTGTATTTATCCTTGTTCTCTGCTCTCACGATCGTCCAGTCTCTAAGCATGCACTCCACTTCCATTTCTCAGTTCTGTGGTGAGGGGGGTATTCCAGAATGTGGAAATGGTTGCTGCTATTGAGGACAGGAGATAAAACAACAAGGGGATAACCACAACCATCCTGAGCACCTGCCCAGCCTTTGACGTCATCACTTTACTGTTTCTATCTAATGGTCCCCATGAGGCTGCTATTTCTGACCTGGGTATATTTCCAGTAACTCCCCAAGTTGTCTCCTGGCTCCCCCTTGCCTCCCAGTCACTCCACTTCTCTCTCCTTCTTCTGTGTCCCTTCTAAGGAAAACACTGAGCCCATTTATCTCAAATACATTCTTCCAGCATCTTTAGTTCATGATTTCACAACCTCATATTCTGCACATTAATTTCACTCTGTCTGTGGGATGTGTTTCATAGTTCTTTAAATATGTTATTCTACTTCTTTATCATATTTTGACATGTAGTTCCTTCTGACTAGAACGACTTCCCAACCCCATCTGGGTGATGACATTGCCTCTTCCTTTGAGATTCATGGAAGGATTGCCTTTTCTTAAAAGGCCTTCCTCCCCCCCCAAGCTATGTCACATCCCAAATCTTTGTTCAGCTTGTGTGTTGTTTGCTGTGATCTTCATATACTGCTTCTCTAATAGGATGGTTTCTGCTGTTCTCTTGTCTGTTTGCCCCACAAGAGCAAACTTTCAGGGAGTTTCTTTTCATCTCAGCCTCATCACCATATATCCTAACAGCCAGCATAAAGCAACTCACTTGACCCTTGACAAATATCAAGTAGGTTAATGAAATGAATCCCTATTTTTCTTTTCTAGTAAGATAGCCCATGTTCTCTGTGTTTACATGAAAAAATCAGAGCACCAAGCCAGACCATCTTTCTGCAAACAGAACACGTTTTACTTTTTCAGGAATCTCTAGCATGGACTTGAACAAAATGCATAATATAGAGCATACAACAACTTTTTACAGCTTTGAAACCCCTGTGACCAGCCAAAGGAGTTCAAACTCTCACTTGTAAATTCATGTCAGACACTTTATCTATTAGGTCAGCTTGAACTGAGCTGACAGAAACTATAGTTCCGAGATTACAAGTTTACAACACTCACACACTATTCCTCATATCTGAATCTTTCTCCATCTCTCCTCAAATGAGTAATAATAAAAATGTTAAACATGTACCTTGTGTGAATTACTATGCTAAGACTTATATTTTTACAATGACTTGTTTAATCATCATCAGTACCTTGGAAATACCTTAGGATAGAGGAGCTAAAGCACAAATAGCTAAGTGACCTGGGTTCACGTTAGTGGGAAGTGGAAGAGCTAAGTTTTGAATTCAGGCCCTCCTAAGGCTAAAGCCCATGCACGCATGCTCTCTCCCTCCATATTGATTTACTCCTGCTTGTTCATGGCCCATTCAGTGATCCATTTCTTACTCTCTCTGCTTCTTCTGATGTCATATGATGGATCCTCCTTCAATACAGATTTCCAAGCATTCACTTGGCATCTGTCCTTTAATATGTTCTTATGTTTAGTGTTAATTCAGAAGTGAATCTCTTAGTTTCCGCTTTGTGATTTCCTCTCTAAAGGATGGTACAACATGGTGCAACTGAGTCTGGGATATGGAGTTGGCCTTCTTGGGTGTATATTCTGGGTTTTCTCTTTAATAGCTGCATTGACTTGGAACAGCTTCTTCAATTTTCTATGCTTTCATTTCTGCATCTGTACAATAGAGTAAAAGATAATAATACCTCAGAGGATTGCTGTGAAGATTGAATGAGGTAATGTCCAAAATGAACTTATAACCATGTCTGGTACATAATGGCCACTCAGCAAGCATCATTTACTATGATCCCTTCCTACCCTGAAGGGTCTTTCCACCCACATGACATCCCTAAGTCTCAGCTGAATGACTGTTATCATTTTGTGGGTTGCTGTGGCTGCCGGGAATCACATTCATACTTGAGAGTTATGTTAACTACTGTGGGCTTGCCTTTTGTCTTTCCATTTTTCTATCAATGAGTCCTGCTGCTGTACTCCTGGGTAACTGAAATGTTGTGAAACCTTTTCCACTTCAATTTCTCTGAGGTTGCAGTTCCTCCGGGGTTGCTGCTCTGTGCTTTGCATGGTCACCCTTCTTTTGTCCTCAGGCATGCGGAGACCATCCACTCAACAGCATGTCTGAGGCCTGTTGTCTTCCCAACCAGCCACACCTTAATGGCCTGGCCATACCCAGAGGGTTTGTGGCATCTTGGGGACCTGTGGCAACACAGTTTGGAATCAACACATTGATGGCTCCTCTCTCTGTGTTTGGTTCACTTAACTATTTACCAATAACTATTCACCACTGAAAAGGAACTAAGAAGCCTACAGTCTCTGATTGTGCAAAGTGGTTAAGCCATGTGTAAAAATATCTCACGGTGACATGCCCTGTCATCCTGAGAATTTAACTGTATTGAGATGCAGTTACCATGCGAGGAGGCGAGAAATAGGTTTTCTTTCTCTCTAGTGCACAGAAAATAGAATGCTCTTCTCTGCCACAAACATCAATTTCATGCTAAGGTTCTGATTTAAAAAAAAATAGTGTTGTTTTTCTAAAATTAAAAAAATGTAAGAAATTATTTTAATCTAATTGGAAAAATATATTTTGAAGTACACATTTGAAGTAACTGTGAGTGATGTAATAACTTTTTTAAAACTAGCCATTATTCTAATGGTTTCTATCCCCATGGTCTATTTGGAAATGACTTCCTATCCATAACATCTTCATTTGTCTTTGAATTTTCATGTAATTTGAAAGGGTTAGGCACCTTACCTTACCCAAGGGAACATCCTGGCCACATCCCAAAGGATTGGCTGCTCCATTCTGATTTTACAGGCAAATTTCACCCTGTCATTTCAGGTGGTGTTTCCGTCATTCCTCTTGTTTCGAAAGTATCATAGTTACACTCCTTCTCTGAGACCTGCTGCACGTAAGACTTAAGATCAGACAAGTGATTATTTTATAAGCATACAAATAAGCAAGTTATCTTTTCTGGTAATACTATGGCATCTTTGCTAGCGAAAAGGCTGCAAAGCACGCCTAAAGGATGGACAGTCGGTGACTTTAACCATGTCGTAAGGAGTGGTTTTTAGATGCATTTCTGGACAGGCTGACTTCTGACTTGCTCTGTTTTTCTCAACATTTAGAAGCATTTATTGGTGTACAAGTTAGAGTAACAATTATGATAGGAGGCAGACCATGGGCAAACAGCAACCAGAAAGTATAAAGGATAAAATATACAAACATGTATAGGTATTCACTTTTAGGATTTAACCTATGCACTGCTTTAAAATATTGTAAATATTGCAATATTGATACATGTTTTAGATGTATTTTATTTTCCAAAACTTAGGGAAATAAATGGATATCCTCGTCTTTGTACTCTGCATTGTTTTACGTTTTTGAAGTTTAGGGTTTCCTATAGCCACAGCTGGCCTGGAACACACTATGTAGACCAGGCTGGCCTAGATCTCACAGAGATCCTACTACCTCTGCCTCCTTACTGGGATTAAAGGTGTGCATTTCCACACCTGGACTGTACTCTGCATCTTTGAAATTTCTAAAACTGAAAATTAATTCTAAGTAAATAAATCAACAAAAGATCTATGAAGTTCAGTTTCCCAAAATCTGGAAGAGGTGATTTCATTTATAGGGCAAGACACATACTTTATATAGGTGAGCAGTTCTAAGAAGGAAAATAATTGTTAAAATAGAACAAATTTTGCATCACAAATCAGACCTAGTAGCTGGTTACTCTAAGTCATCTACTTTGCAGATTGGTATATTTTTGAGGTTTATTTTTTGAGGGGAAGGAGAGAAAAGGGTTGATTTGACTTATAGGTCACAATCCATTATTCAGGGAAGCCAAGGCAGGAGCTCAGGATAGGAACCTGTTGGCAGGAACGGAGGTAGAGACTGTGGAGAAACACCACTTACTGGCAAGATTATACTCTAATGACAGGCAAAACCCAATGCCAGTCTGGGAGCCTCCAGGCCAGCAGCCTCCATTTGATGACTTTAGAGGAACACATTCGTATAAACCACAAGTGTCTACAAACTTCATGACAGGAAAAATGGCTAGAGTATTAATTATATTATGTCATCTAAAAAAGTGAATTATGTTTCATTTTTCAAAGCTATGTAGTTTTGCTGACCCCAGGAGGCAGATGTACATTTCTCCTTGGGGTCAGAGATACAATAAAACTAGAAATGGGTGAACTGTTGAAGTGCATGTTTGAATTTATAGGCAAAGACAATAGTAGTATTTTAAAATGTCAAAATGTAGCTTGATATATTTTTGGAGAACTTTTTGGAGGTTTTTCTTGGTTAGTTTAAAACAAATGATGGGTTTCCTTAACCCATTACTGTACATGTTTGTGATTATAGTTTGTTTATAGCCTTTCCTTCCTGCTTATATGCTTTAAAGATTAGTAAAATTTAGACTCTTCAGCAGGCCCATTTGGCTGTCAGGACCCTCACCTGCCTCTTTTCAGTGTCCTTTCTCTTTGCCGTGTCCTAGAAGCCTTCAGGAAAATGACCATGGTATTGGTGGTCGCTGGCTTGCTTTCCTCTGCTTTGCAGAGCTGCCTTTGTCTACTGGAATCATCTAAACCCACCTAGCCTCACCTTCTATTGCCCTTGGCAATTCCCCACTACCCAGACTTGCTGGCCTTAGTATTGTTCTGACTCCTCCCTCCTCTGAGCACATGGGAACCTTACCACAGTTCTGACATCATTGTAATTAAGCCATTTATTTGTGAGCTCTCTACTAAGGGTGGCAGGTACTAGAGGATGAGGACCAGATCTCATGATGACATCACCAAAAGACTAACCCAGAAAACATGCTCAGTAGTTTCCTGTGGGATGACCAAGTGTTACCTGTCTATCTGCCTGGTTGTTCATATTCTTCAGTGCATTACATTTTTCTTATTGCTTCATTTATCCTCTCAGATCTGAAATGGATCTTCCTTGGAGTAGATACACAACAAGCATGTAAAGGAATTTGTTTACCTGTAGTGTTATAGGAATAGGTTTATGTTTTCTATTACATTAGACTTGATAAATTTACTATATTTAAACACATGAGTCAATCCTATACCACATCTGGGCCAGATTTCATGGATTTGTTAAACTTTCATGTTTCTTCTGAGTATTCATTGCCAAGTCCTCTGGTGTCATATACTAAACCAGATATGTAAGAAGCATTGTCTGTTTAACAAGGCTGGCTTTGTGCTTTGGAAACTCTTTGAAATAATAAGCTATTCCTTCCTTTCACCTTGAATCTATTGTCTTAAAATTGCAGCAACTCATTGGACTTGCATCAAGTAACTGATATTTGAAAGGGGTGGCATGTTTCTTCATTTATATGTAAATTGTTCCTCATGGGCTTCAGATTAAAAAACATGGAAAATTGGGGGCATATGTACCTTTAAAAACACGACTTTTTCTTTTGTCATTATTCAAGAAAATAACAGGCCAATAACTCTTCCAAAGTGCTGTAGCAATTTCTCAAAAATTCCAGTATAATCACAAAAACCTTTTTTTGTTTTCTTCACCTTTCCTTATCAGAAGGTCTATGAAGTATATTTTACAAACTATTCAGTATTGTCGAGCCTGTCTCTGAGCCATTCACTCCAGGTGACCTTTGACAGAGGTGAAGTGTTTTCACCCCAGGTAGTTTCGTGCAGCACAACCAGCCTTGTTCACAGTCTTATCTTCAGCCCTTGTCCAAGAGGCCACTGGAGGGTCAGGTGCTTTGAAGTTAGCATGGGACTTCTCCAAAACAAACATAACAAGTTTTCTTATTTTCCCTAATCAAAGTTCATATATTAAGTGAAATGATCTTTTGTGTAACAATGTTGCACCATTGTAATAGGCTACTTATATCCATGGGAATCAGATTACTGAGAATCATACAGTGATTGACGTAAATCAAGAATTATGTTCGTGAATTTTTTATTAGTTAAAAGTAATGGATAATGTGCAGATGTAGTCATACTTTATTTTTCATTTAACATATCAAATAGGCTAAGCAATTAAATATCATAAGTTAAACTCTGGGCCATATGTGGAATTTTACTGTTTTATCATGAATAGACTCACTTAATAAATGAAGTAGCCAGTTCCATGCAGCTTTTTCATGTCTAAGGAGGACAGAGCTCAAGTCTGATCTCAATATTGGTATCTCTGTTTCTAGCTCTTTCTCTTTCCTCCTAAGTCAAGGCTGTACTTAATTTACATAAGGAAAGTGACTAGTTTATAGTTCAAGACCCACCCCACACTGTTCATTGACTTTGCTCATCTCACTTGGGGTAGGCATATATACATCCATTTTGCTTACTCTTTCTCAGACTGGGCAGTTACACTGTGTCCATGAGTTCTCTATTATGTGAATGTCATAAACACTAGTATCCTTTAATATTCCTGAAATCAGTGTCCAATCCACATAACTATCTTAACAGAAAAATTAGAGTTCCTTTAACTCTCCTGATAGAGCTTTTTCATTGAGGTTTTGTGCATTTCATGCACGATTTCTTAATCAAATCTGGACCCATTCCCCGTTCCTTGCCCCCACCCCGCCAGAGCTCATGCATTCTGCCATACATGTCATTCATCTTTTTCTCAGTCTTTTTTGAATTTTGGGGTGCGGAATTTACTGTTTTGGGAAGGGGTTTATTGTTTCAGTCAGTTCTTTGACCCAGTCTTTGTTGTTGTTGTTGTTCCTTCCAAGCTGTATCACTCTAAAATATGTATACGTACACCACACACATATATCAAAATTATGATGTCTGAAAATAAACTATACTTCAATTCCAAAACATGTTCAGGAATTCACATTTTGACAGTAGAGTTGCATGCAGGTAAATTTTGTAAGAAACTGTGCATGGTACCTACCTGGGGATAGAGTACTCTATTCAAATTTTAACAAAATCACTTCTGATTATAGCTTTTAAATCTGTCTTCTGAAATCTTAATTTTTCTATGTCTTTACATTATTTTTATTTTACATATATGAGTGTATTGCCTGCATATATGCAAGTGCACC
Source organism: Rhizomys pruinosus (assembly GCA_009823505.1). Lineage (NCBI taxonomy): Eukaryota > Metazoa > Chordata > Mammalia > Rodentia > Spalacidae > Rhizomys > Rhizomys pruinosus. The sequence continues at coordinate 1,137,025 of VZQC01012994.1, read as the reverse complement.
CACGTCATGCAGTGCCTGAGGAAGACAGAAGACAGCATTAGATCCCCCTGGAACTGGAGTTACTGATGGTTGTTAGCCTTCATGCAGGTGCTGTGATTCGAATCCGGGTCGTCTGCAAGAACAGCCAGTGCTCTTAAACACTGAGCTATCTCTCCAGCCCCCTGAAATCTTATTTAACTGTATTTACTTTTCTCCAAATTCTTGGTCTTGACTCCTTTTAAAAAAATCTGTCTGTCATCTGTTTGCTGTATATGACATAGTTTTAGAATATAAAAATTAATTTGTCCATCAGAAATTTCTATCATAATGAGAAAAAGATATGATTTCCCCTTGAGTATCTGTAGCATATTCTGTGTATGTGTGTGCATGTAGGCGGATGAGGTTCACAGTGCTTGAGGAGGTTGTCAGGAATCCTGTTCTATCACTCTGCCTTATTCTCTTGAGATAGGGTTTCTCACTGAACCTGGAGCTAGGCTGGCAGCCCACAAGCCCCAGGGTCCTCCTGTCTCTGCCCCCACATTATTGGGGTTGATAGGCAGGTCACATCATTCCTGGCTTGGTTATGTGTGTTAGGGATTTCTATTCAGGTACTTGTGCTTGTATCACAATGGCTCTTATGCATTAAGTCAACTACCCTTCCACAATAGAGCATTTTGTCATCCTCTGCTTAAAAGCTGTGGTCTCAATTCTTCATTTGTACCCCAACAGATAGCTGTTAAATTTTCTCTGATATACTTGGTTAACATTTAATATTCCTTATAACTTTCCAATATATTTTTGTTTAATATATACCAATATATTCTGTCATTTCGAATATAAACTATACAAGAAAGAAAGGCATTTTTAGTCTGTTTTGTTTTCTATTGTGTCCCAGGAACTATAGTAGATACTTAGTAAAGATTTCCCAGAAGACAAATGGAAAAGTGGTGGGCAGTAAATAAATCTGAAAGATAGCCTGCTTCTATGAACATGTATGTTTACTGTGTCACCATGTGTATCCTTTCTAGAGCTATGAAAATATTACCTATTAAAGAGATATACTTTCATGGTGTGTCACTTGGCTGGAAGAGCTAAGCCCAGGTTTTAGCTGAGCTTTTTCCTCCTGCACATACTCATTTTCCCTGGCACATTTGTAGACTTGATGGTTTCTACTTCCCTGCCTTTCGCTGACTTTACTTGCAGATATAGCACCACTGATCTATGATTAGCATTGTGTGGTTTCAGTGCTTATTTTCTGTATTTCCACACTGCTATTTTCGTTATTCTGTAACTAAATGAAATGTCTTGTTCTCTCAGTATACTAAGAGAAGGATGACACTGCCTATGCTGCCTAGTGTAAAATGGTGATCTAATCTCATGGGACATTCTATGAATAGACATAAACCTACGACAAAATCACTTCTGAAGAATATCATACAAGCCATTGTACTTTAAACATCAGACAAAGTCAGAAGGATCAGCAACAATCTTTAGCCTTGCTCAGTGTGTTTTTGTAAGGTTTCAGACAATCAGCTATCAAAAATGGGACAATTGACATGTATAGAGTCTAGATCTCAAAAGGCCGACATAGCCACACATTAAAACTGGCCATGTATTATCACAGGAACAAATATATACCAACTAAGAGCTAACATGGGATCATTAAAACTAAAAATTCCTATAAAATGAAAGAACATTGTATGTTCAAGCTATACATTGCTTAGAATCATATAAATGTTCCTACAAATAAACATATAAAACATATATATATATATATACACAAAATTTAATTTTAATATAGTCTATATTTTAAGACCAGATGTAACAAAACTTTTTGTGATATCTATCTTTGGGGACTGAGTGGTGCACTTCCTGTGAGGGACATGCCGTTTCCTGTAGGATGCTGATGGATAAGGAATGCAGAAAGCTGTAAGAGCCAATGTCATGGTCACTGCTACCCATCGAAACAGATTCTCAAGGCAAAGATCAAGCCATGCACTTGTCACTCAACTCTCTAAACCTTGATTTCTCTACTCTAGAATTCGCACACAGAATGGGTCCCTAAGTATGTGATCATGCTGAACAAATGGTGATCCCTTGGCATAGTGGACATGTAATATATGCTGGAGAGATACAGGGAATGAATGCATGGTTTGAGATACAAAGTCAAGTAAGAGCATTACACACTGGTTAGGAATTAAGTGAGGTTTGAAGAACTGCTGCTCATGTGTGCAGGCCCAGGGCAGGGTGGCACCTACTGCTTCGCAAACATCTTGCATAGTCAGAGAAGTGAAGAAATGATCTACCCTTCGCAAAAATGAAAGCTTATTTTTAAATATTGATCAAGGACAGAGTCCATAAATTCTAGAAACCAGCCAGAAAGTACCTGAAACATGGTAATAAGTTTAGAAAAGTCAAGGAAGATGAGCTGTGTTTTCACATGATGGAGAACCTTTCCAACCCCTGTAGCAATGTGAGGTCACACGCTGAGGAAACTCTTGAAGAAACTCTTCTCTCTGCATACTGTGCTGGAGATGAGGTCAGGGTACTTCAGAAGGATACCCTTTTTACAAATGAGGGTTAGGATTCAGAGAGAAGAAGAGGAAGAGACACTCGATCCATTTACAAACACACACACACACACACACACTCACACACACACACACACACACACACACAAATACACCCCTTTGGAATTCAAAAATATCACTACGTCAAGAACCTTATTTGCCTGAGTCCTAAACAAATGAGTAGAATGAGATGACTATACAGATTCTCCAGCTACTCATGAAACTTTATTCTCCAACAAACAGGGGATACAGTGTAACAAAAGGGTCTCATATAAGATGAGTTTTACTTGACAGTGAGGGACAGGGTTTCCCTTTGTCCCAGATGTTTCATCCACTTAAGCCCCTGTCTCCTCTTAGAGTTTAGAATAGAAACACATTCACTCCACTGTTCACTTTTTGTTTTTTTTACATTCACTTTGCATTCTAAATTACTGTGTTGGACATAGAAACAAGATCCTGCAGTCTTTATAGCTGCACGTGACTGACCTTGCTTGGTTAAGTGAGATTTGCCTCTGACTTAGATGCTTGGGGTTGTTTTACAGTTAACATTGCAGGGGACTTCAGTTGTGTCCCTCTGTGCTTCTTCCTCTGTAATTTACTTAACATAGAAAGATAAATACCTACAAATAGGGAAAAGGACAGAGTATGATGTGTTGACTTTAATTTTATGACTACTTGCCACCTACCTGAAATAATCCCAAGTACTCAAAACCTCAGCTTCATCTCTTGGTGCTTTCCAAACACCTTGCAGTTACCTTAGCCTTCTTTTCTAAGTGATTTTATTTATGCTGCTTTAGTCTTACACCAACCAGCCATACCTAGTAGCTATGTCTCAAAGTATTTATGAAAAAAAGCTTGGAATCTGAAGATAGTCTGGGTCTGTCCTGGCTTTGCCACGTGCCAGCTCTGTGGTCATTGTAGGTTGGCCTCTCTATAGGGGAAGTTTTCTTCCCTATAATAGAGAATGGGAGGAATTATGATATTTATTTTGTAAGGTTTTGTGCAAGGACAAGAAGACGGCTCAGGGGAGACAGCTAGTCTAATTTCTGACACATGAGAAGCAAAAAAACAAAACTTAGCTGTTGTTTTCATAAGCAAGTTAAGGGAAACCTGAAATAGTGGGACAGTTAAAGAGGATGGATATCACTTTATTAATCATCACTTCCAAGCTCTGTAGACTCAAGGTCTGCGATTCGGTTTCCTCCTCCTCACTAGAGAGATAGTAATTGCTGTTCTGCAAGGTGTTTGGAAAGCACCAAGAGATGAAGCTGAGGTTTGGGGTCCCTGGCATTATACCAAGTAGGTGGCAAGTACTCATAAAATTAAAGCCAACACATCATATTCTGTCCTTTCCCCTATTTCTTGAGAATTCAGGAAATGAGACCCTCGGGGCTATGAGGATCTATTACGGGAAAGGTTGCCTTATGTTAAGAAGCTTTAGTACCTCTGGGTTTCATTTGTCCTTTTTTTTTTTTTTTTTTTTTTTGTCTTTTTATGAGACAGGGTCTCTCTGTAGCCCCAGCTGGCCTGGGACTTGCTCTGTAGACCAGGCTGGCCCTGAACTCACAGAGATCCCCCTGCCCCTGCCTCCCCAGTGCTGGGATTAAAGGCATGCACCACCACGCCCGGCCTCATTTGTCTTTTATTTATTAAACAACAATTTACTGGCCCCCAAAATATGAAGTATAGCTTATTATTAGCACTCTTCATCTTTCTCAGCAGCATAAAATTTTTAATATGCATTTGACAGATCTTACTAAGCTTTCATTTAGATGTTGCTCAAAATATTACATAATAATTCAAAGTACATGTTCCTTCAGAAAAGAGTCCCAAGGAACTCACTGTATTGAGAGGCAATCAGTGAGAATAGATGCCAGCTGCTGAGAAAGCCTTCTGCTGTGAATCTTGCAAGTGTTTCTGCATCTCGTGGATTGCCTATTAAATCACTTAGCGGCTAGGTCAGGCCAGATCCTGCTCACTCACAGAGGACTGTGCTAGGTCACAGAGACCCCAGGTGTTTCTTTGGGCAATGGGGAATACTTGAGAGATGATGCTTGGTTCTCACCTCCTACATTTTCTTTCCCAGTTTCTGTTTTGAGAGAGAATAAGAAAACTGTATCTAGGGCCGGGCGTGGTGGCGCACGCCTTTAATCCTAGCACTTGGGAGGCAGAAGCCTTTGTGAGTTCAAGGCCACCCTGGTCTACAGAGTGAGTTCCAGGACAGCTAGGACTACAGGGAGACCCTGTCTCAAAAAGACCAAAAAAAAGAAAACTGTATCTAACTGTTGATTGAAAAGTTCTGTGTGGGTCAGGGAAGGGAGACCCCTTCCTTAGGATGAGTCAAAAAGTGAAACGCATAGGGAATATTGTGTAGATTATGAATTTCTACAAAAATATGCAAAACTAATTTAGATACGAATTAATTCTATAACATAAATCAATAATGAAAAATATTTTTAAACAAACTCTTCAAGAAGAGAAATTTTGAGAAAGTATTTTTGAACTTTTAATGAATAAATATGTTATTTAAAAATTTGCAGTTTATGAAAAGAAACTCAACTTCAAAATTTATTGTAAATACTGAATCTTTCAACTAATCTTTCTGCCGAATACTGATAAAATCTTAAATAGAATGTTGGAAGATTTAATGTTATGTTTGGTTAAGAGATTCCTACTGATGCTAAATAAGGTTGATTCTGTAAGTGTACACAGAGCTCAGTGCAAGGGAATTTTCTCTTGGAATTCATTATGTTACAAGAGAGAATAAGAGTCTGGGCAGATGGATTAGTTGGTAAGAGTACTTGCCATGCATGAGGGCTTGAGTTCAAGCTTCCAGAAATTACATAAATTACCTGTGCCAGTAACCCCTGCTGCCTGAAGGAGACAGTCAGCTCCCCGGTGGAGACAGGCAGATCCAGGGAGGTCACTGGCCAGCCAACCTGGGCAAGGCCAAGTGAGCCTCAGCTTCAGTGAGACACCTGCCCTGTCTCAAAAATGAAGATGGTGACTGGCAGAAGACAATACACTCATTGGCCTCCACTTCTATACATGGGGCACATGCACCCCTACACACACAAAATTGAGTTTTAAAAAAGTTAAAAGAAGCTGGGTGTGGTGGTGCACACCTTTAATCTTAGCACTTGGGAGGCAGAGGCAGGCGGATCTTTGTGAGTTCAAGGCCAGCCTGGTCTACAGAGTGAGTTCCAGGACAGCTGGGAGCTACAGGGAGACCCTGTCTCAAAAAGACAAAAAAACAAAAAAAAAGTTAAAAGAAAGAGATTTTGTCTGGCTTGAGCTTATGTGGGATTTGTCCATGCTGTCACCATCGCTGTGAGTTCCTCACAAAATCCCATTATAGATATGGTTAAGTGGGTAAGAAACCCCAGCCTTACTTGAGGAAGTATTGGCAACTGACAACTGCTGGGAAGGGGAGATTCAGTCTAATTTGATGGTGAGAACCTTGGTATGTTGACCAGGCTCCAGTGAAGGAACCCACACAAAAGGGCATTTAGAGACACAAACCTGACTCTATACAGTGGTGCAGATATGGGAAGGCTCTAAAGGGATCTAAATATGATCAAAATACACTGTATTAAATTGCCAAAAATCAATAAAAATTAATTTTAAAGAGAGAGAGAGAATAGGTTTACAACAACAGCGTAGCATTTGACCCAAACTTAAAACTCATTTATTGCTCTTATGTTAAAGGGTGCAATGAAAGAGCAGCAGGAAGAGATAGCACCTGTCTCAGTAGCCAAACATGCTTTGAAGCAGGAATCATTGCTATTACAGTCAGCATAATTACAAGCACTTTGATAATATAATATTCATTGTTTTTGGAAAATTCTGGCCAGTACAATAGTTTGAAATATAAAACAGAGAATATGACTTTACAACCACGTGGGTATTTATCTGGAAAGGGCAAAGGAACTAGTTGAAAGATGATTAGAAGTGGTGATTGGGTTGAGATTACCAATTACTGGGGCTTGAGAGATGGCTCAGCAGTTAAGAGCACTCTCTGTTCTTGCACAAGACCTCAATTTGAATCACAGAACCACATGGCAGCTAACAACCATCCAAAACTCTAGTTCCAGGGGATCCAAGACCCTCTCTGTCCTCCGCTGGCATTGTACAACACGGCTGCACTTACATACATGCACGCAATATCCGAATACATATAAAATAAATATAAACCAAATTAAAAAAAAAAAAAAAGATTACCAATGCTAAGTGAAGTAACATAGTCCTGAATGGTTTCCCTCATTTGTGGATGCTAACACCAAATCCTCAATTGAAAGGCAAGCTGAACAACATTATTGTTATATTTCTGTTTATCTAAAAGCAACTATGTTGTTATAATGTGAATCTCTCAACAGGCTCTAGAATCCACCCACCACTTATTTTCAGACTCTGTAATTACGATATATGGGTGGAAAGTATGTATCCATTTCTTAGAGTAATATAAAATTAGTGGAAGAAAGCATGAGTTCTTAAACATAAAAAAAAAAAAAACTGAGAAAAAGATGCGGGATAGTTATGGCAGAA
>VZQC01012994.1:989631-1129139 GCA_009823505.1 Rhizomys pruinosus | reverse complement strand
AAAAAAAAAAAAAAAAAAAAAAAAAAAAAAAAAAAAACCTCTCAGAGGTCTAGAGAGATGGCTCAGCAGTTTAAAGCACTGGCTGCTCTTGCAGAGGACCCTGGTCAGTTCCCAGCACTCACATGGCAGCTAACAAGTGTCCATAACTCCAGTTCCAGAGGATCTGACACCCTTTTCTGACTTCCATAGGCATTGCGTGATATGGATGTATTTATGTACATGCAGACAATACACTCATATACATAAAACAAAAATAATACATAAAATATTTTTTAAATTATCATAATTAAAATAGTGATTCAGGTGAAAATTAGAAAAAGACATATATTCCAAATCAGAGCTCTTTTGTATACACATGCACAGATGTCTTTATGAGTATGATTATTCTTGTATAAAACTATATGATTAAAGTAACATTTTATTTTTAATTTTTTTTAATTTTATTATTTTTTATGTATATGAGTGTACTGTCTGCATGTAGGTTGGTGCACTGGTGTCGTGCAATGATGTGGAGGTCAGAAGAGGGCATCAGATTCCCCTGGAACTGGAGTTAAAGAGGGTTCTTAGCTGCCATGTAGGTGCTTGGAATTGAACCTGGGTCCTCTGCAAGAGCAGTCGGTGCTCTTAACTGCTGAGCCATTCTCCAGCCCCGGTTAAAATAACATTTTAATTAGCAATACAGACATAGTTATTCAGAAGATATGGAGATAATAGCCAAATACTTGAGAAAACAATATAAATGGGTCATTTTATTACCCTTTACATAAAAATATATATTAAAGTTTTAATTGAAATAAAATTTTAAAATTTTAAGAAAATTTAAAAGAGATGTATTAAATTATATAACTAAAAGCAGGGGGAAACGTGAAGAACATCTCAGATAGATATGAGTATATTTGGGGTTGAGGATTTAGCTCAGTGGCAGAGCACTTGTCTAGCAAGTGCAAGGCTCTGGGTTTGGTCCTCAGCTCTGAAAAAAAAAAAAGACATGAGTATATATAAAATCAAACATTTCCACACATCTAAAACACTATAAATAAAATGTAAAAGCAAATGACAAACAAGAGAGTCTATTTCCAGTATTGCCAAAGTGGCTTTAAATTCAGTGATTGACAAATTCTGAAGAATTACTGAGAAATAAAATAAAAGGACTGTCCTTGCATGAAAAAATCAACATGATCAATTCTTAAAAGCAACATAACTTGTCAATAATATGACTAACAGCACAGCCACAGAGAAAGACATATCAGCAGAGGACCACAATTTTTTCTAATCAAAAATTTTAAAAGATTTATATATTTTTAAATTATTTTTATTTATTTTTGTATGTGTATGAATGTACTGTCTGCATGTAGGTTTGTGCACCTGTGTTGTGCAATGCCGCGGAGGTCAGAAGATGGTGTCGGATTCCCCTAGAACTGGAGTTCTCTTGGAATTGGAGTTACAGACGGTTCTTAGCCGCCATGTGGGTGCTGAGGATCGAACCCGGGTCCTCTGCAAGAGCAGTCAGTGCTCTTAACCACTAGACTATCTCTCCAGCCCAAGACTTATATTTTAAAAGTTCCACAGTCACATAAAAATTGTTCAGTCAGGGGGCTGGAGAGATGGCTCAGAGGTTAAGAGCACCGACTGCTCTTCCAGAGGACCTGGGTTTGATTCCCAGCACCCACATGGTGGGTAAGAGCTGTCCTTAAACTGGGTGTGGTGGCATGCCTTTAATCCTAGCACTTGGGAGGCAGAGGCAGAGGCAGGCAGATCTCTGTGAGTTCAAGGCTGGCCTGGTCTACAAGGAGACCCTGTCACAAAAAAAAACAAAAAACAAAAAAAAAAAAAACAATGAATCGTTCAATCAGATCATGGCATACATTCTCCATAAGTGAAAGTTTCAATACCTTTCTGTAAATAATTCATCAACAATTTCATAAAACCCTTTTAATAATTGTATTGTGCAAACCATTGGTTTCGCTTCTAAAAATTACTCCTGGGAAAATAATTAAGAATGTATGAAAGGATTTCACTACATCACTATTTATTATTGTAGAAAATTGAAAATCAGCCCCCTCCTAATCATCCACTGCCAAAAAGAGAAAAATGAGTCACGTATCCAGATGTGTCACTTCTTTGAATGTAGAAACTAAAAGCTTGTGAGATATAAGAATAACATTCAATAAGGGAAATAGTTATGGGTCATTAAGTGAAAGTGCATAAAATTGAGCCTGATGAGCTTCATGGCACAATCCTATTTCCAGTACAAGCAAGACCAAAACAAGAAGATTGACAGTTTGAAGTCCATTTAATTTAAATAGCAAGGCTTGTCTCAAAACACAAAATACAAACAGATACACACACACACACACACACCACATAGAGTAAGAGAGACCAAGTGAAAGAATTTGGGAAACATAACACGATACAAATTAGAAGCTCCATCTCAAAGTGTTGTAATTAAATTCTATAAATCTAATGAAGTGATATTTAGAGATCTAGTTTCTGTATCTATAAAATCAAGGTATAATAGTAGATAGATGATGATGATGATGAATAAACATAAGAAATAAGGACTTTCCTCACTTAACTTTTCAGTTACTAATAACAGAACAAAGCCAAGCTATGCTTTATTTTCCTTAAAATTTGAATCATAATTTTTGTTTATGAAGTGTGTGTGTGTGTGTGTGTGTGCGTGTGTGTGTGCGTGTGTATGTGTGTTGTGTTTTCTCCATCAGGAATGTATCTTTTAATATGGAATGGGGTAAAGTGGGTGAAGACTACTGTTGAAATTTGATAGTTTGCCTGTACAACTCTCAGACTCATAACAGAATCTTATTAATAGGTGAAATGTACTTTGGTCCTTTATTTACTATTTGGAACCCTAACTGAAAATGATTGGTTATGGTAGGTTTATTTAGTCAAAATTCATACTGAGAAACTGTAAGAGCTGTGACACTTGAAATGCATCCTAGCACTAAACAGATTCTTAGGCACTCTTAAAATGTGTGGGAAATGGTTCTGAGGAAATTAGCCAAGGAAGGTCATCCTACTCCCATTTCTGACCAGTAGTAAAGCTGCCTGCGGGTGACAAAATGCACCATCTCAAGTGGACTTCAGCACCTTGTTCTGACAGTTAAAAAACAACTCAGTTTTAATTTGATGTTAAATACTCAGCACTTCATAGGGGTTGTTTGGAGGCCATGCACTAAAGTGGCTCCTTGAAAACACCATGCCTTGTTCTTGCCTGGCCTGGCAGAAGTCATGAACGTCCAAGAGGGAACATACTTTGTTTGCCTTACACCAATGGCTGCCGTTTGTTTAAAGTTGGTGTTGACAGGGTGCTTTTGCCTAAGGAGCTCCAGGTACTTTACAAAATTAATCAGCAGTCCACATCGCAGGCTTAATGCCTGAGTGTGCACACTGAATATAACAAGGGTTTGTGGAAGCCACAGCATCCCTTACTCATAGTTCTGTTTACCAAGTGAAACAAAATAAACATGCCTGCTTCCCTCAAAGAGCTGGCAGTAAAAAGTTCTAGTGCTAAGCTATGTCAATGGGAGTTTCTTTCTTGTGTAAATAGATACACTCCTGTGAAGAAAACATGCCACACACCCTGCCTTCTGCCTAGTACCCGTGTCAGCCACTCTCTTCAGAGCTCTGCTGGATTTCTCGCTCTTTATTAAACAAGACCTCTCATCAAGCCCAGACATTCTGTATCCCCTTTCCTGAATAACTATTCTCAGGTGTTTATGTCTACCCATATACTCACATGATATATGTCTTCATTTACTAAATAATGGTCAACTTCCTTGTACCATAATTTATCTCTTTGAAGGTAGACCATTGGTCTGTTGTGTTCACCTGTGAATTTCTAGTACCTAGAGAGTGTGCCAGAAACATAATAGGAGTTCAGCTGTCTGTTGGATGAATGAATGAGTGGATGAATGAACAGCTAAGTAAATTTGCTTCAGTGGTGCAGCAAGATACTTAGATTCTAAAATCAAAGGTGTACAATTTGAACTACTTACCTCCTTTCTACTCTGTTCCACAGTGTAATTAGAGCTAGAGAAAGTGTAGAGCAATATATTAAATGTATATCTTGCTAATAAATGAACACAGAACTGGGCTGGAGAGATGGCCTAGCGGTTAAGAGCACTGACTGCTCTTACAGAGGACCCGGGTTCGATCCCCAACACCCACATGGCAGCTGAGAACCGTCTGTAACTCCAATTCCAGGAGAACTCCAGTCCAAGGGGAATCCGAGACCCTCTTCTGACCTCCGTGGCATTGCACGACACTGGTGCACAAACTTACATGCAGACAGTACATTCATACACATACAAAAATAAATAAAATTTAAAAAAAAAGAACATAGAACTAACCCAGTTAGAGCATCCTAAGGTCAAGTCATTGCTGGCATGAAAACCCAATGCCCACAGAAACTGATGTTTTTTGTGCTGTGCCATATGAGAAAGTTTTGTGTGGTCTTACTTTCCCACCAGCCTTTTTACTGTTTACTCAGATTAGGTTACTAATTCAGTCCTGACTGAGTAATTTGATGTGGCTCTATACCTTTTTTCAGGAATTACTCAATTACATCAGTTAAATTAATGTTAAAGGGAAAAGAAAAAAAAAAAAAAGAAAAAGCTTAGTGAATATGCATTTCTAAATTAGTGCTGATTTTAAGGCACAATATTCTAGAGTATAGCTGATCTTTTCTTCTGTTCCTCTGAAACTGTGATCATCTCTAAATTGCTCCAGGTACTAGAAAATGAGATCTGGAGCAAAAGAGACATTTTAGGAAATTCTGTCATCCCTCAGTTAAACTGGAATTATGACATATCCTATTCACATACAACACAACTGAGAAGAACCTTCAATCGTTTCCCAGGATTGGTTTTTCTGGTGAAAGATAAAAAAATAAAAGGCGCATAATATTAATGTACAGCTAGTATTTTAGCAAATTTTAATTACAAATTTGCAAAGACTAAATATAATATAGTCTAAAGCTATGCTGTGAATTCTATTGGCTCGATGCACTTTAGCTTTTAGTTCTCTCTCCTGACCTCCTGTTAAAATATTATATTCTGTTTCTTTATTGGTATGAATGTAAATATAACCTAAGACAGACTATATTCTTATTTCCTTCTGATTTAAAAGAAATTCACATATTCTTCTAAAAGCATAAAAGTACCCTGGGCTCTGGACATGCTATTAAGCTTTCTTAAAGGTTGATTTACATGTGAAGTTGTAAATTAGGGAGGTATTTGATAAATAAGTCTTTTTTTCCCTGTTGTTTATCTCTCTGGTTTAAATGTGTTTTAACTATGGACATTTATTCCTTTTGGTAGGGTGGGAGGAAGTGGGGTTGAAACTTGAGAAAGGAACCAAGGAGGGTGGGTACTCCATGGTCCCAGCAAGCTAGACCTGAAGATCCTCAGGCTTTCTGCTAGCAAGTCACTCACAGAGTGTTAAGATCCTTTACTTATTTGCCAGAACATTTCTTGCTGTCTATAGATTTGTACTCTTGAATGACTGCAATACCACCATGATTTCCTTCACACTGTGAGTTTGTGAATTTTAACATTAAGGAAAAGCTAGAATTTTTTTATGCAAGGAGTACTTGGAATTTGAAATAGTTCTTTTAAGTAAAATTTATGTTTGAGTATTTTTTTCCTAAAATCCAGATGAAAGCCAGCCGATTGTGCAACAAAATAAATGTTTATTTGTCAAAAGTTCTGAGCCTTCCATTGAAGGTGACTTCCATCTGAATATTTACTTCCCAGTCATCGATGGCTTTAAAGAACAGAGATAACTGGGAGTCATGAATTTTACCAGCATATATATCTTCAGAAATTTCTTGTTGAGAACTATCTAGAATCAAACTGAGTCACTAATTTTAGCACCCATTCTGCTTCCAAGCATCTCTAATTTTTTTTTACATTGAGGGCTATTAGAATCGGACATTTCTGGACTGAACCCCAGCCCTGCTGCCACTGGTTCATATGTGTTCTCACATGCCTGAGATCCTAGTTCAGGGCCCCTCCTTCTAGCTACTAAGGATAGAATAAAGAAGATGCAGTGCTTACCTCTACATTACAGTGTGGGGCCAGCCAGATGTTTCAGTTGCTAAATGCTCTGTGAAAAGAACATGGTAAAATGAAAGGTTACAAGAAAGAAAGAAAGAAAGAAAGAAAGAAAGAAAGAAAGAAAGAAAGAAGAAAGAAGAGAGAGAGAGAGAGATGAGAGAGAGGAGAGAGAGAAGAACAGAAAGAAAGAAAGAAAGAAAGAAAGAAAGAAAGAAAGAAAGAAAGAAAAAAGAAAGAAAGAGAAAGAAAGAAGAAAGAAAGAAAGAAAGAAGAAAGAAAAGAAAGAAAGAAAGAAAGGAAAGAAAGAAAGAAGGAGAGGAGAAGGAGGAAGGGAGGAGAGGAGGAGGAGAAGGAGAAGGAGGAAGAGGGGAGACCGAAGAAAGAGAAGCGAAAGGAAAGAAGGACAGCGAAGTCCGAAAGCACGTAAGGCAGAACAGAAAAGAAAAGAAAGAAAGAAAGAAAGCAAGCGTCACAAGCGCAAGACATGACAAGATAAGCGATCACAAGAAGGCAAAGATACCGAAGAGACTAAACAACTCACTAGACCTGCCCCAGCACAATACAGAAAGAAAGAAAAGCACAAGCGAAGAAAGCAGCGAAGAAGCAGACACGAGATGATGAACGCGACAAGAAGAAACTGAAAGAAGAAAGCAAACAAAAGAATAAGACAAAGAAAGAAAGAAAGAAAGAAAGAAAGAAAGAAAGAAAGAAAGAAAGAAAGAAAGAAAGAAAGAAAGAAAGAAAGAGGAGGGAGGGAGAGAGGGAGGGAAGAAGGAAGGAAATGCAAGAGGATCACTCATGATATTTAGCATCTCTCTTTACTTTTGCATTTGGTTTACTTTATGTGTGAATGGATATTAGTCTTAGAAGCTTGTTAGGTTTAATAATGAATAAATCATATGTAGCATTGAAACCAGGATATACTAATTGCCAACAGATTCCAAAATTATCAAATTTCTTGTTTGTTTGTTTTCTGACAAAGAACAGGTTGAAAGGAAAAGATTGAAGAACAACATCAGTTATTCAGTTGATCCCTAAATGAAAGAGATGTGACTATATCTACATGTACTGTACTTTACTATATGTATGATTTAGCCAGATAGAAATGGAGTTCCCTTCAACTTCATAGCATAAAATATATGAAAACAAGAGAAATAATATGCTGCTATACAACAATTTAGTTAGTGGTCAAAGTTTTATGTTTCCATCTACACTTTTGTGTGTGATAGAGGAGTAGAAAAAAATAAAATACTTCCTTTTTAGAGAGTTGGTTTGTAACAAGAAGTGAACTCACACTTGGCAAACGTGTAATCTCATATGGAGAGATTGTACCTATGCTCATTCTAAAAAGGAATGACTTGGGAGGAAGTTCCACTTGGGGCCTGCATTACACTGCACCTGACATTTGAAAATCATGTCCTGCACCAGCTTCTTAACAGCTCACCTCCCCTAGCACTCACTGTGCAGAGTTAGGATTGCCCAGACTGACCAACCACTAGTGGAACAGAGTGTCCTGCGGTTGTAGACTCTGAGGCTCTGATTGTTACTAAAAGTCATAGCTTGCTTGTTTCACTCTTTCCCTCCCTGTTACCAGGAGCAAAGGCTGTTCTTAGCAGTCTGGGTGCTGACACATTTTAAGGGGTCAATCCCTGAGAACACAACACCTAAGTCTTCATCTACGATGGCTACTAGAATGCCAGGCCAGCACTGGAAAAATGCTTCTCTCTGTCTCAACTACAGACCAAGCAGCCCTGCCAGAATCCAAGCCGCCTTGGCCGTTGGCATCTTGTAAGTTGTGCCCTCTGGCATGGGAAGAGCTAGCGTCAACTAGGTAATTCAATCCTTGAGTTCTTTCTTTGATGAATGAGTAAACCCAGGAATTTGCTGCCAATTGCCTGTTCCTTGAGCCTGTTTCCTTTGGTGCAGGGAGCTGAGTGACGATGATCCGTTTCCACACCTCCCCTCCTGGAGCTGCTGTAGGATGTATGGTCTACTTGCCTCAGTTGAAAACTAGTCTTGCCTAGTGTGGTGCGCATGCCTTTGATCCCAGCACCCGGGAAGCAGAGGCAAGCGGATCTCTGTGAGAGATGAGTCAATTTTTGGGGGGGAGAGGGTATTTTTTGAGACACGGTTTCCCTTAAGTCCCAGCTGGCCTAGAGTTCACTCTGTAGACCAGGCTGGCTGCCACTGTTGGACTACCCAAACTGTGTCATGGAGGCCAGTGCAGGGGGATCAGGACAGGATGTGTGCATGTTGGATATCATTTGGGTGACGATGTGGGGGAGGGACCCCAGTGTGGAGCATGGGGCCAGGATTGATGGCTGTTTGGGCTTGCCAAGGAGGAACCGTCAAGCACTTCCTTAAGGAAAACATGACATCTTTTAGCAAAAAAAGAAATAAAGGAAAGAAGTCCTCAACAACTCAGTTGATATATGTATATATGTATGTATGTTTGTGTATATATATATATATATATATATATATATGCAATACAAGTTGGAGAGAACAACAATAAAAGAACAAAAAAAAAAAAAAAAAGAGGAAACTAGTCTTGTAGTCTTCTGCTGCCCTGGGCCTAGGAATGTCCAGATACGTATGTTCATATTTCCAGGACTACAAATTGAAAATTAAAAGGATCAAGCAGATAACAAAGAATTCACAGGGCAAGTTACCTCTGCTTTCTCATTTGGAGAACATCTTCCATGTCTGTCTAGTCCATACTTAGGTACTCACAAAGCTTCTCTTTTTGTGACCTTCATTTCTTTGATTATTTCAAATGCATTTTTAAATTTATTTATTTTTTATTATTATTTTGTGTGTTGTGTGTGTGTGTGTGTGTGTACTGACTGCATGTGTGTAAGTGCACCCGTGTCATGCAGAGCCTGTGGAGGTCAGAAGAAGGTGTTGGATCCCCTGGATCTGGAGTTAGGATGGTTGTTAGCTGCCATGTGGGTGCTGGGAATCAAACCCAGGTCTTCTCCAAGAACAGCCAGTGCTCTTAACTGTGGAGCCATCTCTCCAGCCCTTCAAATGCATTTTTTTTCTCTTTAAAAGAAGAGATGAAAGTAGGAGGGAAACTGTTGTAAAGGATTGAAAGGGGAGGGAGGGAATGGGGGGGGAATGGAAGGGAGGGAATAAGAGGGAGGGAATAAGAGGGGGGGAATGGGAGGGAGGGAATAGGAGGGAGGGAATAGGAGGGGGGAATGGGAGGGAGGGAATAGGAGGGAGGGAATAGGAGGAAGGTATGGAGTAAAAGTTAGCAAAATTCACCTTATAACTACATGAGATTCTCAAACAATACAAAGAGAAGAAAAATAGAGTCCCCGAGAAAGATGTGTTTACATGAAGCAATGGAAGAACAATGTTTGCCTGACATGGAAGCTCAGAAGATTCCCATAATGAAAAGGTCTGGCTTGTGGGTGGGCACTCTTCCATCCAGACAGACAGGAATGTGGCTAGGCAGCCAGGAGACACACGGGCTTGTGATCCCCAGGACAGGCGCCCAGGAGACACATGGGTTTGTGATCCCCAGGACAAGCACCCAGGAGACACATGGGCTTGTGATCCCCAGGACAGGCACCCAGGACAGCTGGGCCTGCTCATGTTTTCTGAATGACGGAGCAGGCGGTTGGCCTTTGCAACCCTTTCCCAGGATTCCTTTCCCTTTCCCCACCACTTATCTTTCCTCTCCCTTCTCACAAATTCCTGCACGTGGACGCCCTTAACATACCTGTTTTGCTAAAGCCGCCTTTAACCAGGAAAGTTATGAATGTGAACAGGTTTCAGTCATCAGTGAAGAAAAATCAACACGGCTTTATTGAGGTCATTTCTACTGTTCACTTTCTCCCTTCTAAGAATTTGTTCTTTCAAATAAGTCTTTACGCCTAAATGGATTTGTTTGGACATTTTAACAGTTAGCCTGGCAGGGTGGCCTGAAAGTGATTGCTGAAAAACACTCATAAAACTGCGTCACCAACTGTCCCTATTCCTCCCCCCAACATTTGGGCACATTGATTCCCTGCTCCATGCCAGCACCTGAGAACAGAACGATTTATTTCTCTGTCACTACATCATAAAAGCCTTGACTGGCATGAGCTCAAATTGTGCAGCTGGCTATTAATTAAAGAAGCTCCTCTGTCCCTCCTTAGTCAACACGATCTGATTCACAGATCCTTTTTGCTCTCATCCCTTCTTTTGTACCAGAAGGAAAAATGTATTCTCACTTGGCTTTGCTCATGGTTGGTGTAGATGACTAGCCGTACCCAGACAAATCTGTTACTGCATTTAGGGCTTTTGGTCTCATTTGATTTTTATTTCTAGAAGTTGGACAATTCATTTCTCAGCCTTTCATATTGTCCAGCAGAAGGAAATATGTAGGCCTCCCTTTTGGTCTTATGTACTGCATAAATAATTTCCAAGGCAATTTTTGTTTTGTTTTGTTTTGTTTTGGTCTTTTCAAGACAGGGTCTCCCTGGTAGCCCCAGCTGTCCTGGAACTCACTCTGTAGACCAGGCTGGCCTGGAACTCACAGAGATGAGTTCCTGCCTCTGCCTCCCAAGTGCTAGGATTAAAGGCGTGCACCACCACACCCGGCTTCCAAAGTAATTTCAACTAAGCTTTAAGTTCTAAGATGAATAGGGCAGGCGCTAGTCTTCCAAGTTGGTTATTTTTCTATCATGCTGCACTATTCTTGTGGTTGTATTTTAAGCAGATCTTCAAGAGACGCTTGTCCAGAATTTTAAATATATATGTGTATGTGTGTCTTATATAAAGATACATATATAAAAACATCCAGTATATGATACATATAATGCCAATTTTTGATGCATGCATTTTATAATTCTTAAAATAAGAAATTACTTGGCATGGAATGATACAGTATGTTAAATATCATGGAACTTTTCTATAAAATGAAATCCTATGCAGAAACAAATTGAGAAAACTCTTTTGAAAGTGCTAAACTTTCTTGATCATCACTGAATATGGAACCAATTATATTATTCTGTGAAAGCACATTGCTGTACCAAGGCCTGTTCTTTGTGCTTCTTCCGTCCCAGTTTCTGCATCCCATGTTTATTGTGCTTGTTGAATGCTGAATGACTCGTCTAATATGCTGAACCTTGAAAATGACTCGAGACACCAAAATTGTATTTTGTTAGGATTTAAGGCTTCTGAGGAATTCAGTGGACTTCACCAACAGGAACTGGAAAAGATATCAGAAACTAGCAAAAAAAAAAATGTATTGGGGCTGGAGAGATGGCCTAGCGGTTAAGAGCACCGACTGCTCTTGCAGAGGACCCGGGTTCAATCCCCAGTGCCCACATGGCGGCTGAGAACCATCTGTAACTCCAATTCCAGGAGAACTCCAGTTCCAGGGGAATCCGACACCCTCTTCTGACCTCCACGGTGTTGCACGACACGGGTGCACAAACCTGCATGCAGACAATACATTCATACACATAAATAAATAAATAAATAAATAAATAAATAAATAAATAAATAAATAAACTATTTTTAAAAAACATTTTAAAAAGCTTTAAAAAATGTATTAGGATAGCAGAGGAGACCTGGAAGAACTAGTTTATCCCTGGAGACTGGTGTTGTGAGTCATTAGAAGAATGGTATCCAAAGGGCATGAGAGACTCTGACTTGAATTAGCCTGTCTTGGCTTACAGGAGATGCAAATCTAGGAACAAAGCACTGTAGGATGCGGCAGCTATAATGTGAATGTCCAACGGTAGGATTTATTGTTCATGAAGTAGATCTCAGGATTGAGTACACTGGGGAGAACAGATCAAGAGAAGCTGGTAGTCACATCTGTAGTAAGTCAGTGCCATGTCCTACCTGCACCTGGAGCTCCTATACTGGCCTCATTCCTGGGAGGACTCTTTCCTGGATGCAGACAGGCCAAACCTGCACTGAATAGATTCAGCTGAAGGCAATGTAAAGATGTGTAAATAGCTATCCTGCAAGATGATGGCAATTGTTTTAAGAAACCTTTCATTGATGATAAAAAGAAATAGCAACCACATTTATTTATTATTCTTTTTATTTTTAATTTATTTTTATTGAATTTTTGTGCATTTCATGCAAAATATCTTAATCGTCTTTATACCCTTTCCCCCATCCAATCCCTCCCCCACAAACTTCCCCACCAGATTTCATATATTCTGTTGTATATGTTAAGCTAATCGAGTTTAGTGTATCCAGGTGTTCCTAAGTGCAAGTTCATCCACTGGGGACTATTCAGCCTATCTAGAGTCACTCCCTTAAAGATGAGCTCTAGTTATGGCAGAATGCATGATCTCGGTTGGGGTAGGGGTGGGGGGAAGGGAAAGGGAAATATGCCTGAACTGAATTGGAAAATGATGTATGAAATGCACAAAGCATCAATAAAAAAAATGTTAAAAAAAAAAAAGATGAACTCTCCTTCACTCACAGTTCTTAGGCTAAGTGTGGGCTCTGCTGCCCATTTCCCCAGTTCTATGCTGGGTGTTTGCCTATTTGAGTTTTCATGGGTCTTGTACATGTTGACACTATTGCTGTAGGTTCATATGAGCAAGGTCTCATTTTTTGACTTAATTATATTTCCTTCCTATGAAAATTCAATTATCAATGTAAAGGAGAGACTAGATGGTATCTCATGGAGCATCCTTTTCATATATAAACTGGACATTTAAATGAATAAATTTTATTCTTCTGGGCATTGTCTGAATATGAAACCAGGGAGCTGTTTCAAAATATAAAGGAAATGTTCCATTTACTTCTGCTTGGTGACAGATGTTCCCGCACCCCAGACCTTTTAATTTAATTTTGTGAATTTCCTACAATTTATTTAGATCTCTATCTAACAATCCTTATTACTATCCCCCATCCAACATACAATGGGTCACATCGAGGTTCATGGAAAGGCTATAGAGCAAATGAGATTTCAAAACTACTAACTTGTTAGTGGACTTGTAGCTACCTCTGCAAAGTATTTCAGAAAGATTACTTAACACAGTGTCTGTAAGTTAAGGCTGTAAAGTGTTGAAATGGGGGAGGATAGGACAGGGTTGAAATTCTTCCCTACTTTTGTGGCTATGAGAATTCAGAATGAGCAGCAGGGGAGAGAAGGAACTAGAACCTCGAATGAGCTCATGTGTGGGCTCTCATTGTTCTAGGGCTTACAGAGGGCTGCACTATCACCATATTAGACAAATGGCTCCTACTCCTTCTGCCAGCTTAATTGCCAGCTTGGCTTTTGAACAAAGAAATCACAATCGTGGCAAACCATCTTTGCTCTGGAAGGTAAAGCCCTTCTTAGAGATATTTTTAAGTTATTTTTCCATTTTTTTAAAAAAATTTACAGAACTAAAGCTCTCGATTTTTCTTTTTTAAGAAAACGTTGGATTATGCTATGGAGTTTCAGCATAGAAAACATGTCTCAGATATTTAGATTGCAATTGTTAAGTTACATACTAGTGACTAAATAAATAAATAAATAAATAAATAAATAAATAAATAAGAGAGGAGAATGAGACAGTACTTGGCGAAACACTATTATAGATAGAACTACACAAACACACAAGTAGCTCTTACAGCATAATTTATGTGTATAGGTCACATCTCATGTCACCTAGAACCTACTGAGAAATGCAGTCTCAGGTCTCAACTCACACCTAAGGGCAGAAATCCTGAAGGCGGGCCCAACATTTACATTTTTTTTTTTTTTTTTGGTCTTTTTGAGACAAGGTCTCTCCCAGGCCCAACTGGCCTGGAACTCACTCTGTAGACCAGGCTGGCCTTGAGCCCACAGAGATCTGCCTGCCTCTGCTTTCCAAGTGCTAGAATTAAAGGGGTGTGCCACCATGCCTGGCAGCATTTACACTTATAAAAGGCCTCCATGAGATTCTGGTGTGTATTATGCCTTGAAACCCACTGGTCTAAATCACATAGGATAAACCATTCTGCTCCCTTTATAATGAACTGGGTAGTTCTAGGCATGATGCTTACAAACTTGGGGGAAGGTATAATATCCATACGGTATGTACAAATGCAGTATTCTAGGTTAGAAAATAGGGGTTAGGCTCTTTCACCTGTTCTTTAAAATCATATTGTATTAAGAAGTGAGCAGAGAGGTGCACTGAGCTACTTATGTAATTGTTAAAGAATAATGAATTTTGTTCTAGCAAAAAAAAAAAAAACATATCTCATGGAAAAGCCTTCACTAATATTCTGTCTAGACCTTATATTCATTTTGGGGGCAAGGCACACAAGAGAAAATTGCCTTCTTCATCATGCACAAGGGAAATGATGTTTTAATTCTGTAAAGAAGTAATTTTGTTTTCTTGGAGAAATGGGCAGACTGATAATTGTAATTGAATTTACTTCTTAAGTATAATGATGGCTGCTATAGTTCTTACCAAGATGGAAAGAAAGAGTCCAAAAAATTCTAAGTCTGGAGTGCTGGGAAGATAACTAAGTTGGCAAAGCACTTCCCTCAGAAGCATGAAGACCCGAGTTCTCTTCCCCAGCTCCTGTTCAGAAACCATTTGCAGCAGTGTGCTTCTGTAACCCCAGCATAGGAGCAGAGTCAGGCAGAGCCTTTAAGCTCATTGGCTAGCTGATCTAGACAAAACAGTGAGCTGCATGTTCAATGACAGACCCTTTCTCAACAAATAAGTTTGAGAGTGATGGATGAAGACAACTGACATTAATGCCTGCCCATCCTCCCCAGGAATGTGCACACACACACACACACACACACACACACACACAGATATGTATACACAAGCATGCACTACACATAAAAACTTAAAACTAGCCAGTGATTGGATTTTTCTTGGGATGTGTTTGAAATTGTATCCTTTGTCATAAGCTGCCAAATAATTATTATACACTAATCCCTTCATAACTTTGGCTGCTAAAGGCAGAAATAGACATTTGAACTTTATGACATTTGCACAAACATCTATGAACCATCTAACATGAACTTCGCATCAGTCAGACAACCACGGCTCATTAAAATCAGAGGTCCAGTGGGCAGCTAGATGAATAAACGTATGATTGCAGTAGGCTTTGAGATGTTCTAGTTTAGTTTCTCTTTCTGTGACAAATACCATGACAAAAGTAACTTTGTGAGGAAAGGGTTTATTTGGTTTACAGATTATAGTCTGTCATTGAGGGAAACAAAGGCAGAAACAACCTGGACGCCATGGAGGAGCACTGCTTTTGGGCTTGCTTCAGGCTTGCTCAGCTACCATTTTTATATAGCCCAGGTCTATCTGTCTGGTAATGGTACTGCCTCCAGTGGGCTGGGCCCTCCTGCATCAATTATCAATTAGGAAAATGTCTTGCGGGCATGCCCACCTCCAGTTTGATAATGGAAATTCCTCACCTGAGGTTCCGTCATCCCGGGTGACTCTAGTTTGTGTCAAGTTGACAAAAACTAACCAGCACAGTAGATGAAGCAAAGGATCTCCAGATGTTATGCAGGCTCCTAGACTCCATCCAGCACATCAGGGACAAGGTGAGCCAGGAAGGTAGAGGCACTGTACCCTACCTGCAGAGTAGAAATCAATGAGAAAGGGGTATGACAAAGAGAAGGGCATACACAACGTCCAAAAGTGGGCAGCTCTTCAAACTATCATCATGAGACTGAACATGGCTCTGTCTAGTAGAGTTGGGGTCAGGTGGCACAGACTCTGGAGAACTATGATAGATGAAGCTGAGAAAAAGACAGGGATTTTATTCCAACAAAAGGCAGAAACTTGTGGTTTAGGATATGATGCACTAAAGAGCCTCAATTAGGGGCAAAAGCTGGAGATTAATAGGGACACTGTTCTTTTTTTTTTTTTAATTATATTTATTTCTGTATGTGTATCAATGTACTGTCTGCATGCAGGCTTGTGCACCCGTGTCGTGCAATGCCGCGGAGGTCAGAAGAGGGTGTCGGATTCCCTTGGAACTGGAGTTCTCCTTGAATTGGAGTTTCAGACGGTTCTCAGCCGCCATGTGGGTGCTGGGGATCGAACCCAGGTCCTCTGTAAGAGCGGTCGGTGCTCTTAACCGCTAGGCCATCTCTCCAGCCCCGGGACACTGTTCTTATAGCTTAGACAAGTGCTTATAGTCTAACCCAGCCATTGAGAGGGAATGAAAAGCATAAAGATTTAGGAAGGAAACTCAATGGTTCTTTAGGTCTTGTGCTCAACTGATTTTGGAAGCCAGGGAGGCAGATTCCATGGGCAACTGGATGAATGGTATACCGGCTGTGACTGGCCTAAGGCTGTTGAAGAGGATCAGGCTTGGGGGAGACCTCATATTCTGTCTGGCTGAACAGGCTCTGAGAACCTTGCAGTTAATCAAATAGAGATACCTAATACACTATTGGGAAAGCAGCACAGGTCTTGAGCTCATATGAATAGGGTCTTCCCTTAATCCTCTCTGTCCCTGCATATAATCCCAACCCTTTTAAAGCAGAGGCTAAGGCCAAAGGCCTTTCTTTATTTTCCCCAGTGATCCCCATTATGAAGGGGCACTGTTCTTGACACCAGTTTTAAAGGCTAAGTGCTTTTTAGAACTGTAGAATTCTGAAAAATAACAGATTGCTAGAAAGCAATTTGGTTTGTGCAATGAACCAAACTTTCTACTAAATAACTAGACTACTGTCTTTCAGTTGGGATTTTATTTTTACAATGCTAGAGATCTTAAGATACAAAAGAACCCTTCATATTAAAAAGGAATCATTTCTTTTTAATAAAATGAAAATATATTTGTGATAAATGTGTTTTTAGTGAGAGCAACGCTAAAAATGAATGAATGATATGCCAGCCAGAGAGAGGCAGGGCTCCCATTGTGAGAAAGAAGGACTGACTACACAAGTCTCTTTAAGTTAAGATTGATGTTATACCCTGCATTTTACAGAAATTTAATTAGAAGGAACTTTTTTATTATGCCAAGAAGAATTTGAGGGGCCATATATTTACTGAAAAGTAATAAGTAAAAATTTGATAGCTAGCGATTGGGGTAAATGGCAAAACTACAGCAATATAGTCTGGACACTCATCTGATGAACTTGATTGAACATACAAGCCCCCCCCAGCTGGATGGTGGGACCCATGGGCTGTGTGGGTTTGGGCACAACTGCTTGCAAATTGGATTTACATAAAGAATGCTTGTACTCATAAGTTATTACTTATTGTTAAAAAATGAAAAAAAAATAAAGTAATTAAAAAATTTGATAGCTATCAAAAATCAAGAAAAGCCTCATAAAAATTATGGATCACACTATAAAGTCTTAGTAAATTTCCTCCATAATTATGAGACTTCTGAATTCATTTTACTCCTTGAGACCACAGATGATCAGAAATATCAACATACAAACACATACATTACAACCATTACAATGACCCTTGAGAAATAAGGAGACAAAGAATTGTTAGCAACAAAATTTGGAGTGGTTAAATAACATTAATGTGGGTAAATTAGAAAATTGTTTTAAAAACTTGCATGATATTGCTATATTTATGTGGACCATTAAACATCCTCTTGTGACAGAGTATTCAAGAGTATGTTTAATTGTCCACATAACCTCTTGCTAGCTGGGCAGGTTGAGAACTGGTGAACACTATTGAAGTTTGTCTTCTGAAAGTCTTATCTTTTCCTGTGCTCTTTGCCCTAAGGCTGATCCTCTGAACACACACTCTCAGTAATAAATGATTTCCTGCAGGCAGCACAGTGTTTATTCTCATGGCCTGTTTTTGCTCTACTCTTTATTCTCCTTTCCTTCTTCCATCTCTCTCTTTTTCCCCCCTCCCTCTTTCCTCTCTCTCTCTAATTAATATGCACAAATGCATGGGCATACACACATGCACACACACACACACAAATAACAAAACACAACTATCCAATGAAACCTGCTTAAATTGGGGGTGGTCCTATTCTGGCTTGTAAAATCTTTCATATATATATACATATATATATATATGTATATATATATATATATATATATGTAACTGTCATAATACATCAAACATTATTTTCTTTAAAATTGAAGTCGCCGGGCATGGTGGCACACGCCTTTAATCCTAGCACTTGGGAGGCAGAGGCAGGCAGATCTCTGTGAGTTCAAGGCCAGCCTGGTCTACATAGTGAGCTCCAGGCCAGCTGGGACTGAAAAAAGGGAGACCCTGTCTCAAAAATACCAAAAATTTTAAATAAATTAATTAATTAAAATAAAATTGAAGTCTTCATATGTTATCATATGCTAGGTACCAATTTATGATGGTGAACATTAGATCTGGCAGAAGTCCATATTATCCATGTTTCTGTCCATAGTCATTTACTATAGTAGGTACACAGTAAATTGCATATTAAAGAATATGAAATATATATGTACATATAGAAAGAGGAAAAGGATCCTGGCTATATACCCACAAGACTCATCTTACCACAAAGATACATGCACAGCCATGTTTATTGCAGCTCTCTTCACAATATCAAAGATCTGGAACCAACCTAAGTGCCCCTCAACTGAGGAGTGAATAGAGAAAGAAAAACAAATGACGAATGGTATCCCTCATCTGTGGATGCTAGCACCAGTTACCTAATTGTATGGCAAACTGAGCAACTTTAATGTGATCTGAAAACAACTGTGCTCTTATACTGTGAATCCCTTAAAAATAAAGAAAGAAAGAAGAGAGAGAGAGAGAGAGAGAGAGAGAGAGAGAGAGAGAGAGAGAGAGAGAGAGAGAGAGAGAGAGAGAAGAGAGAGAACGTCTCCCTGTAGCTGGCCTGGAACCTGCTATGAAGATCAGGCTGGCCTCCATTTGACAGAGATCCCTCCTGCTTCTGCCTCCTGAGTGCTGGGAGTAAAGATGTGTGCCTCTACCCTGAATACTAAGTATGTTTTTAAAGCCTGTGAGTTGAAAAGGACCACATGAATTTGTTCTCAGTAACTACATCCATGAGCTGCTCTTTTCTCTTGAATTTGAATTGCTTTAAAATGCAATCCACCTTAAACACTTTTAACATTTTCTCATTTCTTTTTCTTTATGCCAACTGACATTATTTTTCTTTTCTTCTATAGCTTTTTCTCAGAATTTTAAAGATAATTATATCAATGTATATAATAGAAATATTTCTATTATTTATTTCAGATACTTTAATTTTTTTCAGAGTACTTTAGTTACATGTCTGTCAGAATTTTCAGCTGCTGTTTCAGTCACCAGAGCCTGCAATACCACCTTTCTGAACTCTGAATGTGTTCATTGTGGTCAGGAATTTACAGAGTACTTATTACATATTAGGCATTGCAAGATAAGATCAGCTTAGGATTTTTAAAATTGTTCAGGATTTGCCAATTATAAAGTTGGTGAGGAAAAATTAAACCTCCTACAAATTA
This sequence comes from Rhizomys pruinosus, assembly GCA_009823505.1. Lineage (NCBI taxonomy): Eukaryota > Metazoa > Chordata > Mammalia > Rodentia > Spalacidae > Rhizomys > Rhizomys pruinosus. The sequence goes on along the minus strand of VZQC01012994.1, from coordinate 1,109,678 downwards.
GTATCGATTATTATGTTGCATTTATCTCCCTTCATAAACCATATATATTATATGTATATATATATATATATATATATATATATAGTCAATATAGGAAAGGCTGGAGAGATGGCTCAGCAGGTAAGAACACTGCTGCTCTTGCAGAGGACCTGGGTTTGATTCCCAACACCCACATTTCAGATAATAACCATCTGTAACTCTGGCTCCAGGGAACCCAACACCCTCTTCTGACCTCTGTGAGCACTGTATGACACGGGTGTATCTACCTGTATGCAGGCAATATACTCATACACATATACTAAAAATAATTAAGAAAATATTATAAAAACAAGACATTCATTATAATTTGTGACATATGGTGTTTATGAATGACATTTTTATAGCCTGTTGAAAATGAATGTGAATAAATTATGATATTTCTTTGAGTTTTCCCAATGATTTATGTTAACTGTTTATTCCCTATAGGAAACATTAGAAACCCTGGTGTTCATAATAGGCCTAAATAAGTACCAGTATTCTTTCACACATATTATCTCATTTTATATTTTACATTTTTCCTAGGAGGTAAAAAATATTAACATGACCACAGATACTTATGCAAATTGTCAGAATGAAACATAACTGTCAAATGGAAAAACCTTCACAGTTTTAAAGCAGTAGCTCTTAGCCACTTTAAGTCACCTGAAGAACTTTTAAAACATGGATTCCTAGGTCAGTCTCCCAATTCAGTGACACTGGAATTTCTGGAAAGAGGAGCTAAGTGAATGTATGTTTTCAATGTCCTTAATGACTCTACTGCTGTATCAATTCTCCAACTCACACTTGGAGCCCTGCTGCCTTAGGACTGCCCCGCTTATCCTACCTGGCAGAGATTCCACTTTCTGTCCATCCCTATCATGCTTAAAGGATTTTCATGTATTACAGCTCCTATGAAGCCCTATGAAGCAGTTGGATACATGATAGAGGTGTCTATGTACTTTCCCCAATATAAATACAAAAGTCCCTTTTAGCTTTTAATAACTTGCATAAACACCTAATGCAAAATAAGTGTTATACGAAAATTAAGAAATAATAGAAGAGCCAATATTCCAACCTGTTTGTCCATTTTCCCCTGCGTTGCAAACATCTGGCCGATATGGTTCTCTGGCCTCCACCACTACCACTACTGCTTGAGCTTGGCTTTTCGTCAAACTAGAAACTGCCAGAATTTTCTGAGAAGAGGTTCTGCAAGGTTCAGATGAGAGCATGTGCTTGTGCCAGAACCTCTCTTTCCAAGGAGACTGACATGCAAATCCTACTGAGCAAGAGATTTAACCTTTGAGAAATACATCTAAGATATAAATTTAAAAAAATACCAATAAAACAAAACAGATTTCATGTAATAGGTGAAAATCATTTCAAAATATTCTCTACCATTCATATTTTGCACAGGTAATTTATGTGAACTATTGGAGAATGAATACAAAATTTAGGTTTGAGTAACAGAAGAGGCTCTACTATGGGTTTCTTCACTTGATTCAAATATCTGGTTTTCAAATAACATGCTTCCAGGATTTTCAGGGATTACAGCTCCTAACTGGTGACTCACCTTCACTTTTACCTTTTAATGAGCAAATGTGCTTTCCATCCACATCCACAAATATAATATTTGGCCTTTACTAGGAAACACCATAAGTACACAGTGGAGGGCTGGCTCTTCAGTCAATAATTCTGAAGGCCAGAACTAGAGTCCCCAGCATTCCTGGCAAGCCCCCAAATCATGCTGATGACATTTGTCTGCTGTCTCTACTTTGTGGAGAATCTCTCCACTATCAATTTCATTAGTTGAGCTTTCACTACAGTACATGTAATCTGTTGACTGACAACAAATAGTTTGCTTCTTGCCAAGCATCTTGATGTTTTCCAAAAATCCTTATATAGTAATAAACTCAGAGAAGCAAAGCACATCTATATTTAAATTATCTTGTTTTGTCTAGTTCTAGTATATTTAATTACATCGATTCTGAAGAAAAAGATTTTCTAAACTTGGCATCACAGATTTTTTTTTTAAGACAATGCAACATTCCTTCTTAAAGTTTTGGAATTTTCACTTGCCTAGTAAATATAAGTCTATGAGTTAAGAGAGCCTCTAATATTTTTTTAAACACTTTTTTTAAATTTTATTTTTTTTATGTGTATGAATGTACTGTCTGCATGTAGGTCTGTGCACCCGTGTCATGCAATGCCGCGGAGGTCAGAAGAGGGTGTTGGATTCCCCTGGAACTGGAGTTCTCCTGGAATTGGAGTTTCAGATGGTTCTCAGCAACCATATGGGTGCTGGGGATCAAACCCGGATCCTCTGCAAGAGCAGTCAGTGCTCTTAATCTCTAGGCCATCTCTCCAGCCCAAAACTTCAAATTCTTAACATGGAGTGACTTCCCAAACATAACATTGTATCTGCTATTTTATATTATTTGAGACCAATACCGGAAGACAATATGAATGATTCTACTCCTCACACATACTTGGGCACTGTCCATGGAGAACTTTGATGTCGCTTTTTTCATACTCTTTCTGACTTCCTTTTAACTTACATTCTTTAGCCCCCTCTATTTTCTTTTCTCGTTTCCTATTTTTATCTCCTTACCTCTATCTTACCTTTTTTACATTTTATAATAACTTAAAAGTCAAAAAAGAAACCAAAACTTCCTTTGTTGCCATCAGTACACTGATTATTGGGCTAAAAACCATGCTGGAAAAGGTAGCACTCATTTTCACTTTGGTTGTTTCCTCATGAACACAATTTCCACATGTGGATTTTCACCTGTATCAAAGCTATCCAGAACACATGTCTCCAACTGGGATTTCAAATGAGTTTATGAAGATGGAACCCACAATATTTGTACCTGTTAAAATATTTTTCTGGGACCAGCAGGATGTAAAAACAAAGCTCTCTTAAATGACCCCCCACCCCAATGCTATTTCACTTAGGAGCCAGGATTACCTGTGGTAAGTTAGAGATAGTGATGTTACACATCCAGAATTCTCTTCCACTTGGAATTTTTGCACTAAAAGGCAAGATGAATCAGTAGGATCTTTTCCTTCTATTTAGTGTGGGTGACTGGACTTAGGACCTTGCACACACTAGCCGTGTTACTACCCCTTGAGCTACATTCCTCAACTTCAATTTTTTGTTTTGTTTTGTTTTGCGATGAAATATTACGAAGGTGTCAAGATTGGTCTTTCTTGACTTCATTTTATAGCTCAAACAGACATTGAAATTGCAATCTTCCTGCCTCAATCTCTCAAGTAGCTGGTTTTACAAGTCCATGTCACCAGGTTCAGCTTATAATAGGCTCTTTTCAAATAAATCACAGGGTATTCATAAAAAAGTATTTGTGTCTTTAATTTATTGTGAATTTAGACATGGATTCTACCCTCAACGAGTTTTGGTGATATATGAAATAACAAAATGATGATGATGATGATGATGATGATGATGATGATGACGATAAGCCATCAAAGCAAAGTAATTTGATGAGTCTCTTGAGAAAACCTGAACTGGTTGGTTATCAGTAATCACCTGGGCAACTTTTTCCTCCTAATGCTGATTCATGGGATTGACTACAGAACATTTGAACAAAAAAAATCTCTTGAATTGCATACATGGGAACTGTATTTTTCAAAAATACCCATGTATAAGACTTATGGTCAAACCCACAGTAGAATATCTGATAGGGCCTAATATCTTCTGGTCCCAAATTGCAGTGAAGAGAAAAGGCTTTAGGTATGCATGGCCATAAAGGAGAAATCATGTGGCTGGTGAAGAAATGTTGTCACTTGAACAAGAGGGGGTTAATGAGGGAACTCTCAGAAGAAAATGCAAAATCAGAAGTACAAAGTGGGAGCATTAAAATTTGTTAGGAACTAGTAAAAGGAGGAATAAAGAGCAGAGATAAAACTAATCTATTAGGTGAATTCTGGCCAGTGGAGACCTTGACACCAGGGAAGCCACAAAGATGTTTATTTAAATGGACATCATTGAAGATTCTTCACTAGGCTTGGTATTATCAAGCAGTTTTTATAATAATAATAATTTATTTTTATACGGTAATATATAATAATTATTTTTATTCTGAATTTTTGTGAATTTTGTATTTGATCATATTTAGGTCATCTCTCCTATCTTCATCCCCCCAACTACCCACTATCCAATTTCATCTTCTCTAAAATGTATATTAAGGCCTAAAGAGTCAGATTTGTTTCCCCAAATCCTCTTCCATATGGATCCCTGGAGAGTGGTCAGTCTACCAAGAGTCTCAGCCTTAAACAAGACTGATTCTCTCCCTTCCAGCAACCATTGGTTGCCAATACTTCTTTGGGTACAATTTTCGTTTATTATCTACTTCCGCAGCTTTTAAGGAAGATTGATCTCTAAGAGTAGAGAGCCTGCATCACAGTAAAACTTGTGTTGGAATCTGAATTCAGTTACTAGTTGTCTCTATGTCAGAGTAGTAAAAATCCAACTTGCCTTTCTACATCAGAAAATAAATTAATAATCTTGATATTTCTCTCACATTCCCTTCCAGTTTTCTACATTATACAAATGGATTCCAAACTATGAAAATGTAATACAATGACCAATAAAATGAATCATCTTTTTTGGTTCCTTTCACTTTTTCTTATTTATCTATAGGTTATATGAACTGTTAACATTCTCACAAAGTATCCTTGTCCTTTTGTGGGCCTAACAGGCATAAAGTACAATATTATCCTAAATTATGGTAATTTTCAATAATTAGAGTATGGGAAAAGAAGGCATTTCTCCATAGGACCTTTTAGACTTACTGATATGATGGTCCTCAATAAAGTCCAGAATCACAGTGACGGTCCTGGGGTATCTCCCACACAGAATGCAGAGATGAGGGAGGCAGTAAGAGGCAAATAATTGCTGGGTAAAATTTGGCCCATGTCTTACTGAGAAACACGTATTAATTAGATGATTCTAGAGGTAATGCAACAGATCTAATATTGAGTGTCATGTGTAGAAATTCCTGTGTTACCTTAGAGTCCTGGGATATTCTCTGTATGCCTTAGTTAATCTCATCAAAGGAAGCAAACCAAAAATTCCCACAGAACAAATTCTTCTGAGGACCAAAAAATACCATGGTGTTGAGTGATTTAACATAATAGTACAATCAATCAGTAGCTAAGGAAATGATCAGAGTTGGCGGCTGTTACGGTTTAAGTATGAGGTGTCCCCCATAAGCTCATGCATTTGAATACTAGGTCCCAAGTTGGTGGTGGTAATTTAAGGGGCTGTGGACCTTGGAGACTGTGGCTTAGTCCACAGACATACAACACTAGGAGTGAGCCCTGAAGCCATTGGGCATTTTCTGTTGTGACGGACTGATACTTACTGAGATGCACCCACAAAATTCATCCTCTTTTTTTCCTACCAGGTATTTTGTTGTAGAAAGATAAAGTATAAATAATATTATGCCCACTGACTATCTATAAAGTCCATAATTAAATAAAAATGTTTCAATAATCCTCAAAACTTGAATTTCTTCCAAGCTGATATTGATCCATGCTGCACACTAATATGCAAAATTTGGACTCATGCACACACATCAATTAATGGCCACCATGTATGTGGTTCAAACACAATGGCCTTGTTGGTTTTTTTATTTGTCATCAAGACCATTCCTCTGGGAAGATGTTTGGGCTACAACTTCTCTTCTGTGCTGGACATGTGTGTGATTTAACTGCCCACTGTCATTTCACTTGTCTCTAAAAGATATGATATAGAGCACGCTAGACAGTAGCCACCTTATCATTTATGTTTCTGCTCCAACTCTTCACATGCTGTTCCACCTTATAAGGTCAGCTCCTTTTAGTGCCAATCTTAGATGCTTCTTATATCCATGCTCTTTCATTTACTAACTCATCATTTATTCCACCACATATTTAGCAAACATATCCTCTATGCCAGATACCATTATAGACATTAAGGAAATACCTCTGTAAAAACACATCTGACCTCATCCACTATTTACTTTATAGTATGAGCCAATCAATGACCAACATGCCATATAAATAAGTGTTGTAAGGTAACTTCAGAGGCTCCCAAACATAAAAAAATGAGNAAAAAAAAAAAAAAAAAAAAAAAAAAAGTTGGTTCAACTCAAAGAAGCAGGAAACATCCCGATATGCAAGCTTTTGGACCATCTATTTAACATTATAATAAATTGATGTCTTAATAGCATTACAAAGGCATCTCAGAGTGTACCTGATTCTGAAATTCAGTGCTGAGAGAAAGAGAAAGAGCTCTTTCTCTCAGCACTGAATTTCATTGCTATTTTATCAACAGACATTAACTTGCCTAGACAAAATCTATTAAAACAAAAGAAGGCTGATAATACAATGCGGCATTCACTACTAATGTTGATAGTATTGACGCTTTCAAGTAATATGACTGAGGACAAGTCAGTGTTTGTTGTTTGGACATCCATTGAGGTACATGCAAGTAAAAAGCAAACAATAACAGTGAAATAACAATGGGTTAGAGTTTTCTCTAAATTGTATTATATAATTCAACTTTCAAAAGAAAGGGAATTCAAATTCTACAATCTATATCAGTAAAAATGTACATACATAAAGCAAATAAATGCTCATATAATCATTATCATAATAAATGTTCTGCAATGATGCTTGTGGGAAATACATTATACCCTGCTAATTAAAATGTGATACATGTACCAGCTATTCCTGGGTCCCAGTACCTGGGAAGTTAGCATAAATATAGATTCTTGGACCCTAACCTAGACCTCCTGGGTCCCAATTTACATTTTAACAAGATCCCAGGTGATTTTTCTACATTTTTTGAGAGAAACAATATACTAGGGCAGTACCTATGAGCCTCATTATAAATTTTGCTACCAAGTATTTTAAGTCCTAATAGCTCCCTGTGAATTCACATTTTTCTATATAGAGTGTTGTAGTATATGTTTTGAGAAGCTGTTTTCATTACGAGAGCTTAGTGTTGTGGCCTCAGGAGCTAGCCTGGGCTAGTAGTCAGCTACTATTATGTTTTCAGAGTTTCTCAAACCTTTTGGTCATATATTGTTTATATTTTAAAACCTTACATTGGCCAATATATTTTTTTAAGAAAATACTTTAAATTGGCATTGAAGGGTGCAGCGGTTCAATTAGTTCAAAGGAAGGCATATTGGGAACACAGAGGAATGCAATGAAGAGGATAAATGTTGAATCGGGATGTCTAAATTAGAAGCAGACACTATTGTGTTCTCATTCTGTGCTACGATGTGGCCAAGACAATGCTTGGCCCATCAGTCATGGCTTAAGTCACTCATCTTTCTCCCATGCATCCAGCTCTGCCTTGTCTTGTTGATTTGGGTTTTACAGAAGCAGCCTTTGCCTCCACCAAGCTCCCCAAGTATCATTGCTCCTGCATGTGAATCTCAGACATACACAAGGCAAGTGAAATTCCATGGCCACTTGGCACTCTTTGGAAATGTCACTGTCAAGTCCTTTTTGTGTTTTCATTCCTTGTCAGCTACTCCTGTTATAATGCTTACTTTATCCCACTCTGCTGACTCCTCTCTAGATCAATTCCCTCCCTCCCACTCTCCATTCTTTCCTTTTTCCTTTTATTTTATTCTTTCCCTTTTTCTTGCGATACTGGAAGGAAATTATGATCTCAGTGTGTTTCGTAACCCTCAACCATTGAGATAAATTCCTAGCCCTGCTTTCATTCTCTGAACTGTGACCCAAAGATGAGCAAATTCCCAACATTCCAAATGAGACTCAACTAGTTTAGACTGTCACCAGAGACACTGCAACCTCCCTAACCCCCAACCAGCGTGGATATTACTTATCAATGAGTGTGACCTTGGATCCCATGGCTTTTTTGGCTTTCACATGCAATTGTCACAGCTTGACTAACTGGTTGGTGTCTGCCTAATTAGATGTTTTCCTTCTTTCCAAAGGGCAAAACTTCTAATGTGGCCTGTTTCAGTGCATCTTGTTAGATTTAGGTCATTATGATCCTTTCATACCTGATTCTGTAGTTTATATTATTAACTGTCTTTCCCAGCTTGAAATTGTCTTGTTCTTTCAGTAAGTTATATCTTTTTCCCTAACATAGCTTTCAATCTTTTCTGAACTCTATTGTAGTACCCCCATATTGTTTTTACTTTATTTTGTTACTACTTTTTGGACATAGTCTTGAAATGTATATCAGGCTGTCCTTTAACTCACTAAGGAACCCAAGATGGTCTCAGGCTTCTTGCTTCAGCCTCCAGAGTACTAGAATTATAGGCAATGCCCAGCTCTATAGCTGATGACATGAAATATGAATCGCTGTTCTGCCACATGCACGTGTATTCTTCTGTGCACCACCTAATCACTAGAGCTTGCCAGATTACAAAGTACTGTTATCGGGGTCTTCTGTGTCTTTTCTTTTCTTAATTTTAGTTTGCTTACTTTGAAGTATACAACTCAACATGTCTGATTGCTAATTCAAAAGAAGGGATTACAAAACAGCATATCTCGTTTAAGAAATACCTCTTAGTTAATATACCAGCATTTGTCAGCAAAATAAAAGGTCCAAATGAAAGTAGAGGCACATCAAAGAAAGCTTACTTTTAAAAATACCTTTTATAGTAATTTATTTTATGTGTATGTATGTGAAAGGGGGCTGGAGTGTGCTGTGTGGTAGTCAGACAACAACTTGCTGGAACTGTTTCTTTCTTTCTACCACGTGGGTCCAGGAATCAAGCTCAGGCCATCAGCTTTAATGCCAGAACTTTTACCTGCTTAACTATTTCATCAGCCCAAGAAGACTTGCTTTTTTAAAGATTTATTATTCTATTTGATGTACATAAGTGTTTGGTTGCATGAATGTATGTGTACCATGGACATCTAATAAACTTTAACTCTTTTTTTTTTTTTAAGTATCTTTCACTTTTAGCCCTGGCTGGCCTAGAACTCACTATGTCAACCAAGCTGGCTTCAAACTCATGGAGATCCACATACCTCTTCTGGGATTTAAGGAGTTTGCCACCACGCCTGGCCAAGAAACCTTACTTTTTAAAATATTTCTTATTTGTTTATTTATTTTATGTGTAGGAACATTATGTCTGCATTTGTGTAAGTGCATCTGTGTTGTACAATGCCTGTGGAGGTCAGAAGAGAACATGGGATCCCAGAACTGGAGTTCCAGGTGGTTGTTAGCCACGGTTCAAATGAAAGCAGGGCACACCACCAAAAAAGGCTTTCTTTAAAAACTGTCTTTCTTGCCAGGCATGGTGGCACACGCCTTTAATCCTAGCACTTGGGAGGCAGAGGCAGGTGGATCTTTGTGAGTTCAAGGCCAGCCTGGTCTACAGAGTGAGTTCCACGACAGCTGGGGCTACAGGAAGACCCTGTCTCAAAAAGACAAAAATAAAATAAAATAAAAACTGTCTTTCTTTAAAAACTGTGTGGGTGCTGGGATATGGATCATCTACACAAGCAGCCAGTGCTCTTAACCACTGAGCAATCTCTCCAGCCTCTGCAACCCCCCCACCCAAAGCTTACTTTTAATGTGCCTTTATGGTTCTTTTTTTTTTTTTACATTCTATGTCTGGTCTGTTAGCCAAACATCTTATATTTGACTTTAAAATAAATCAGAATAGATAACTGAGAAGTTGGGTAACTCAATAAAATTATAGACAAATCCCTTTTTACAAATGGTTCTTGCTAATTAAATATCTAAGGCAGAAGAATCAAGCAGGAGGAATTTGTATACAATTTAGAGACAAGTAGTTTGTACTGCTCGCGATACCTTAACTGCTTAACACAGAATATTTTCGGACAAATAAGAATAGGCTATATTTTTCTTTCAATGAAGGTTTAAGATATTTGGAAGTACATTCATTTATCTCGTTAGGACTGGATATACAAAGCCTCCTCCATTCTAGTCTTTCTGATGTGGGGAGGATGAATTTGAACCAAACTTATTTTTTTGCCCATATGCTATACTTTTCTTGGTAATTTGAAATATTATTTTGTGAGTTTAGCATTATAAAATGCATAGTACATTGGATACTTTAAAGTATGATAGAATTTTTAAAAACCTCATTTAGGGAGGGTAAACATCATCCATTTTTACAAATGTGTAGATTTCCTTATTCTCTATATTTAGAGAGGACAGGTTTATGAACACTCTCTCACAAAAGCCATAACACCAACCCAATTAATGAGTATTACAAAATAAGACTGCAGACAATTTAAGTATTCACACCTTTATGGTCTATGTTATAAGCTTTCACTCTGCCAAAAAATTATTTTAATTTTAAAAGCATCCTTTGTAATGGTAAAAAAAAAAATGGAGCTGAGTGTGGGGCTACATGTTATTAATCTCAGAACTTGGGAGGCTAAAGACAGAGGATCAGGAGTGGGGGGTTAGCCTAGGCTACGTAGCAAGACTTTGTCTCCAAACTGGGAAGAAAAATGGAAGTGAACATAGTATCTACCAAACAGGAAATGAAGCAAAACACAAAATAAAAATAAGAAATAGAAATAAAAAATTAGGGTATATAGGAAAATTCCACTTACTATTTGAAAACATTTATCAACTTTCAGTTTTTTTCTATAGTCCTGTACAAGAAGATAAACTAATTTTCTGAAACTATTAAAGTTATATATGATAAACTCAAGATAGGTTGGCCAGACTCCAGGGTATGAACCCACATCGAGGGAGATCCGTGGATACAAACTTGATTCAACAGGCCTTAGCATGTATGACGGAATGCATGAATTTTGGCAGGAAGCAGATGGGGAGGGGATCTAAATATGATTAAGATGTATGAAATGCATGAAATTTCAATAATAAAAATAATAAAAAAAAAATTTTAGGTTCAGAAGTTCTGCTTTTCCTGACTTGAGCATAAAATTGGGGAAGAAAAATACAGTGAAGCATACAACTGTGTTTTAAATCATATCTTCCAGTTTTCTTGCTGAGTAATCACACCCTCAAGAGAAGCTGAGCAGGGGACAGCCCTGTGCATTCCTCTCTCTTGCACAAGGACTTAGCTGTCATCATGAATGTCTATGGAGAAGCATCTAGAGATTTGTGAGCTTGTCAGAAATGTTCCAATATTGAGGGTGGCCATCGGCTTCCCATTGTCTCCTTGTGGTTTGTACACAAGGCTGCGAAATATCCTTTTGTGATGCATGTAGCCTGCCTCTGTGGCTCCCTTGTCCTACCCTGCTATTACAAGGGGCTTATCTGGCAGGGAAGCTATCAGGATACTCAGTCTCTGCTGCACAGCACAGAGCACAGGAAACAGTGGTATGATGATTGAGCTTCACATTCACTGTGGATGGGACTTAAGTGTTGTTGAAAGAAACACAGCTCTCCCCTCGAAGGGGAAAAGATATTTATTTTGGAGCCAAATAAGATTGACCATGCCCCAGGAATACAGATTTAGGTTATTCCAAATTCCACGTTCCAACATGGCAGTAGTTTCATGAAGTTTTTATAGTAACAAAACAAAGGAATATTTAAATCAAGACACTTTAAATACATTGGTGGAAACAGCAGATAGGTGAGTTACAGCAAAGTGAAGAAACCCTCTGTGTTAGACCTCAGACACTGAGGACATTCTTAGAATCTGAATTCGTAGAAGCTAGTGATGTGTTAATACATTCCAAAAGATTCCATCTGATAGTTAGAAGATATTAATCAGCGACATCTGGGCAAATAATGGCTATTAAGGGATCTGAAGTTAGCTCCAGATAAATAATAGATTATGGATTTGCAACATTACGGTTCCTCCACAATAACTGATATGCTATTCAGTTAGTCAGCCCCATAAAAGTCAATTGTAAGACATGGCTTCTTTATACAAAATAGAAATGCTGGCTGGGCCTGGTGGTGCATGCCTTTAATCCCAGCACTTGGGAGGCAGAGGCAGGTAGATTACTGTGAGTTCAAGGCCAGCTTGATCTACATAGTGAGTTCCAGGACAGCTGGGATTACAGGGAGACCCTGTCTCAAAAGACAAAAAAAAAAAGGGAAATATTTATGATTTTAACAGTTTGTTTATTCTTTATAAAAGGAAATATGTGCTTATTTTTTTTCAAAACTTATTAAAGTTAAATACTTTTCATAGAAATAACCTTCTTTTGACTCTCTGTAAACAAGTGGATATTTATGATCATGGTACCAGAGCCTTAGACCAGGGGGAACACTATGGTGTTTCCAACATGTCAGTTCTGGCCATTCTTCCTAAAGAAATCAAGTGGAGGTCATGATGAAAAAGCAGGAACAATATATCTGTACTGGGAAGACACATGAGATTAAGCCTCTCAGCTCATCTTTGGGGAACTGGCATGAGCTTTATGTCTAAATAAAAGAAGAATTGGGGCTGAGGATGAGAAGTCATATGGAGGATCATCCATGTCCTGTGACAAGATAGTTCCTGTGTGGAGGTTGATCCCATGTTGGGGAGATCTGCCTGTGACGGTCTGGTGTCTCTGGAATCCAAGGTGACTGAAGGTTTAGGACAATGACTGGAGAACTTTGGTTGTCTTTTGTGCTCTGAATCAGGGTATTATAAAAACCAACCACAGGATATCCCAATGGCTCTTAACTTTGTGCAGGTTAAGTAGCACCACTTTTACATATACAAGGAGTAATTAATATGCCTACTATGTACAGAGTTAAGCAAGAGTGTGAGCCGAACATTTAAGACAAAGGAGACGTGTACAGAACAAAGGAAGGACATCAAGCTATAATCCTGAGTTATGTTACCTATGGGTCCTGGAGCCTGTTCTTTTTAGCCAAAGTAGTCTCTAAATGTCTGTCATGACCATAATACAACTGAGGTCTTCCAAGGTAGAATGTAGCATAGAATGAAAGCAATCCCAGAACAGCTACGATGCTCTCTAAGATCCAAACATAAGGAAGTTTGATGTGCAAAGTTCCAAGATCAGTTTCTATAAATACCATAAAAAGGCTTTCTGGGGTCAAAACTGATTATTGATAACTGTATAAATATATGTTAGGTTATCAACAAGTATTTTTAAATCTTTATTATATGCATGTATAACCCTTGTATAGGTTTTAACGTTCTGTATGGACAGGTTTCTTATATTGCAGGTTTACCTTGATTTAGATCTTTTTTTGTGAGAAAAAAAATAAATCAATGGAAGGGATAGAGTGTGTGTGAACAAAAATGTGTGGATAACATTAGAGAGAAAGAGAGAGACATGGAAAGACAGCCAGGTCCTGGCCATGGCTTTATCTTCCATTTTTCCATTTCTAAAGCCAACTACCAAACTTTATGTTTAGAATTGATTTAATTACCAGCTCTTTGGACAGGAGCTGAGAAAAACTCTCAGAAATCAAATGATCTCCTCAAATTATAGTTTCGGTGCATTAAGGGTTACTCTAGTATCCCAAATAAAAGACTTGGTTAATGTGTAGCTTAAATCTCTGACACATACCCGGAAGCAGCCTAGCTCTGGGGAAATCACCCATACCTGTCACCAGATTGCCATTTGTGTAAAACAGTGCATCATGGGGCTGTTTGTCTATGGCTAGCAACAATCTCCAAGTCTTGAGTTTATGGGAGAATAAAGTACACAACAGCGCCAGTGTGGGAGTGCATACGCCTGTTTTCCTGGATTCGTAGGACTTGCTTTAAGTCCACACTCCAAATAAACACCCTTTAAATTTAATTTTCTCACATTTCTACATAGGCATAGTTTATGGACAAATATATTTAATAATACTTAAATGATAACAATCCTTGATGAGTCCAAGCATATTTCATTTTAATTGATTTTTTTCTTGTTTTTTTTTTTTTTTGAGACAGAGTTTTACTCTGTAGCTTAGATTGTTCTGGAACTCATGGGGATCCCATTCCGCACCCTCCTGAGTTCCTGAAGTATGCTCATGGGCCACCATTCCCAACATTTTTTTCTTTAAGGAACTGACTTGACCCTCAGATATAGTTTATTACTTCTGTTTGCATTAAATTCTATTTTTTAAGTTTGTGAATTTGAGAGACTGTACAATATGCTAAAGGATTTGTGAACCAGAGTTTCCATTTGTTTTAGCTCAGTGAAGGCTTGTTCCTACTAACTTAGCAGTGTTTATCGTGCTTCTGATAGCCAGCTGTTCAGTACCTAAAATGTAAATTATTGTTAAAAGCTTTTTATATTCTCAATAAATGATAGGTACCATCTTTATATCTTCATGGTCAACAATAGTCAACATAACTTGGACAGTTAACAAATATTTTAAGAGTTTACTATGTATGTGTGTACACTTTTCTATATTCTGGGGAAGGCAGATGTACAAGTGTATGTGTAACAAGTAGCTCTATACCAGAATGATGGGAAAGGCCACAGAGTCAAATAAATATATACACGTCTTGTCTCCACACATTAACACACACCCATAAATCCCCATGCACATACACCATAATCACACATATAAAACATAAAAATAAATTGAATAAAAGGGTATAGATATAACTGTAGAGGTGGAAGGGGGAAAAGAGTTAGGGATGACATTAGGACAAGCAACTACTTAAGGACTAACCATGAAGTTAAGTGATTTGGAATGTTGGGACTTTGAAAGAGAGTCAAGAAATGCAGTAAGCTTAGGTAATACGAGTCATAGGGTTGACTCAAGGACAGCTTCAGGACCTTCTCCTTGGCTAGTGAAGAGTTCAGTGCAGTGAGTCACTGTAGATAGTCAAGGCCAATAGTAGGCCCTGGCTGTAAACGAAAGCTGGACATGAGGGTGTCTTTGATTAGCAAACAAAGAAAATGATTATTTTATATCTACAGTAATGACTATTCTGATAGGAAATGAAAAGACTGTTGTTTCTGTCTTCTACCTCCTCACGAAGACTAACTTGAGGTCCCTAGTTTATCAGCAGGAGATATTCTACCTTTGTTTTGACTTGGTTGTTTAATGCAAGATGTGCCAGGTTGCCCTGACAAAGCTCCAGGAGTGCAACTGTGTGAAGACAGATGTCTGTCCCTGTTCCTCTCTCTCTCCTTCTTTCCTCCTCTGGACTCAAGCCACACAGCATTTTCTCTTCCTGCCCCAGTGTTACCTTAGTTTCCTATCAGGTTTCTTTCGTAATTGAGATTTCTTTTCTCGCTAGTGATTTCCTGTTATGCCTTAGCTTCCTTGAACTATACTGGTTAACCATGCCACATTCTCATGAAACCAGCCTGGTTCTTCACCTCAGGAATAATGTCCTTGTATGAACTACCCCAATATGTTTATTATAATTTGTACTTCTATATCAAAGTATCATGCCGTTCTCTCCCCCATACATTTGCAACACTAAAATAATCACTTTAAATAAGAAGTTCCGGGATGTAAATTTAAAATTTAACAGGCATAGAAAAATTTCCATGTAGGCAGGAAAAATGGCGCACACGTACTTACCCCCAACCCTGACATCTGAGTCCACATGTCAGGAGATGTAACTAAAATTCCTTCCAGAGGTGCCTACAATGTCCAGCTCCTTCCCCCTTGGTCCTATGACAAAGCGAGGTACAATTTCACCAAACCGCAGTTTGTAAAACCAGCAAATCTATTGGTTTTACTAAGAAAGCAGTGCGTGAGGGGTTGCTTACAGGTGGTGGGTGCTCCCCTAAGGCCTCGCTGCAAAGTCTCCATCCAGGCATGCATCTTCATTTCCCCGCAGGCAAAGAAAATGATGAGAGAGAGCCTCCCTGTGGCTTTCTTAGCTTATATACCTTTAGTTCAGTCCCCTCTTGCAGCTAGGGCCACTGGGTGGTTGGGAGGATGGCTGGCTCTTCCTGCCCCTTCTTTCTTACTGAAGGTCAACAGTCAACAAGTTTATAATCCTAGGTAAGCAGGTGCAAATAAGCTTGGAAAGAAAGTCTGTCCATAGCTTGCCAGTTGGAGAACAGTTCAACAAGAGAGAACTAACTTCCAGAATTTATCTTCTGATCTTCTACAACACGTGGTATGGCAGGCCCCACACCTAGCCACACATTAAATAAATAAATAAATAAATAAATAAATAAATAAATAAATAAATAAATAAATATTCAGTGCATTCAAATTAAAATGTGTTTTAGACATTTTTAAAATTTTTATTTATTTTTTATGTGTATAAGTGTACTGTCTGCATGTAGGTTTGTGCACCCGTGTTGTGCAGTGCCACGGAGGTCAGAAGAGGGCATCGGTTCCCCTGGAACTGGAGTTAAAGACTGTTCTCAGCTGCCATGTGGGTGCTGGGAATTGAACCCCGGTCCTCTGCAAGAGCAGTCAGTGCTCTTAACCGCTAGGCTATCTCTCCAGTCTCAGACAAGTTCACTTGTACCTAAAGGAACAATTCATCTTTGACACAAAATTCCTAATACAAATACATATCTGGTTGTTTATATGCAATTCTTTTTAATCTCATAAAAGCAGAAAAAATATCAAAATATTGGCATTCAGTGTCTTGGTTGTTGAAATTGAAAGATTTATGATTTTATTGATTTAAAAAAATTAAAGCCAGGCCTGGAGAGAGAGCCTAGCGGTTAAGAGCACCAAGTGCTCTTGCAGAGGACCCAGGTTTGATCCCCAGCACCCACATGGCGGCTAAGAACCATCTGTAACTCCAATTCCAGGAGAACTCCAGTTCCAGGGGAATCTGAAACCCTCTTCTGACCTCCGCGGCATTGCACGACACGGGTGCACTACATGCAGACAGTACATTCATACACATACAAAAATAAATAAAATTAAAAAAAAATGTTTTTCAAAAAAAAAAAAAATTAAAGCCATTTAGTCCCTCTTACTCATATATATTTTCTTTGAGACTAAACAGTCTAGGAAAATTGAACTATTCCCCATATCTTAAATGTTTTTTTTCTGTTTTAGCTCTTCACATTAATTCATGTAAAATCTATTCTGTGAACCTGTTTTTCTGAGGCACTTCTTCACAAAGCAAGGGCTCCTCCCACGTGGGTCTTCTTGCTCTAGAACCGACCTCTAGCCTCTTGCCACCAGGCTTCTCTTCACTTGCTTGGGATCCATTTTAATCCCTTTTCTGGGCACCAGGATTAGCATTTATGAACTGTAAATACATGCTTGTTAAAATGAAGATATGGTTTTATGTTACGGAGGTCAGTTAAGCTGAGGAGAATGGGTGTCCTCTGCCTAAAAACTATAGCATTTCTTCCTTCAGGGCATCTTCCATGACTAAATTTTTTTTTTTGTCTTTTTGAGACAGGGTCTTCCTATAGCCCCAGCTGGCCTGAAACTCACTCTGTAGACCAGGCTGGCCTTGAACTCACAGAGATCCGCCTGCCTCTGCTAGATTAAAGGCATGCACCACCACACGCAGTGGTGTGCCTAAAGATGGTTCTTAGTCACCGTGTGGGTGCTGGGATTCGAACCTGGGTCCTCTGCAAGAGCAGTCAGCACTCTTAACCGCTGAGCCATCTCTCCAGCCCCAACTAAATATTTTATCCCCTTTGTCTCTGTCTCTGTCTTTCTACTCCTCCCTGTCTCTGAGTATTTCAGTGTATGTTCTCTCTCTCTCTCTCTCTCTCTCTCTCTCTCTCTCTCCCTCCCTCTCCTCCTCCCCCTCCTCCCCTCCCTCCCTCCCTCTCCTTATTGTAGTGGCATTTATATTTTTATTTGCTTCAATCCATGGCAATTATTCTACAACAGCAACTGGGTCACACCACATAGTTATCTATGAAAGCACCCCGACGGCTTTCTGTAACAGGTGATGTCAAGCTGTAGCTATGTATTTGAAGCACCTATGTGCTTTGACCTCCACTATCCCCTTTAGTGACCTTGCTGTGACCTCTTATGAGGCCACTTCACTTCCTTCACTGTGTCCATTGCTTTTCCTTGAAGACGTGTGGTTCTGCACCACAGCCTTTGCACTGTCTTCCCAACACTTCCGCCTTCCTCACTATCGGCTTCACTAGATCCATCCTGCTCATGAATTGCTGCTCTAATACCACCTTATCTATAATGCTTCCCTGTTCATTCTCATCTTTCCCAATACCACCTTATCTATAATGCTTCCCTGTTCATTCTCATCTTTCCCAATACCACCTTATCTATAATGCTTCCCTGTTCATTCTCATCTTTCCCAATACCACCTTATCTATAATGCTTTCCTGTTCATTCTCATCTTTCAATCCCCTTACATATGCTTTCCTCACCCTTCCCTACATTATTAGCCGTTCTCTTTGCTCTAATACCACCTTATCTATAATGCTTCCCTGTTCATTCTCATCTTTCCCAATACCACCTTATCTATAATGCTTC
Organism: Rhizomys pruinosus; assembly: GCA_009823505.1. Taxonomy (NCBI): domain Eukaryota; kingdom Metazoa; phylum Chordata; class Mammalia; order Rodentia; family Spalacidae; genus Rhizomys; species Rhizomys pruinosus. Next base: position 1,091,356 of record VZQC01012994.1, on the reverse strand, counting down.
CCTGTTCATTCTCATCTTTCCCAATACCACCTTATCTATAATGCTTCCCTGTTCATTCTCATCTTTCCTTGAGGACATTCCAGGCCATAATTTCTTTCATAGGACCTATGACCTACTACATTGTCTCTTCTTTGTTTACTAATTGTCTTTCTCCAGAAAGAAAATGGCCTCTTTTCAGACAAGAGCTTTTGTCTCTCAATTCCTTGTTGAATATATAGTATCTAGAACAGTACCTGTCATATCACAGATGCTCAACAAATAATTGTGAAAGAAAGAGGAATGAAAAGAAGGAAGAAGGAAGGAGAGAGGGATGGGAATTTGGGACGAGAGTGAGGGGAAAGGAGGAATAACGGAAAAAGCAAAAGAAGAAATCCAGGGAGGAAGGAAAGACAAGATGTAATCCTCAGGAGCATTAAGTTGCTAACAATTGTTTGTACGTATTCAATATTTCTTAACCATAGCAAAGCTGGCCTCCAGACCAGAGCCTTAAAAAGGCAATGGTTTCTGGATGGGATCTAATAAGGATGCTCTACTGACATTGTGGTATTTTCAGATATACCCTAGACCTTTTAAAGCAAGTGCTGTTGACTTTCCACATGTATCCAGGGTATAAAGTTTCTCTTTGAAATTAGGTATGTTAATGTGGTCTATTTTAGAGTCCTTAAAAACTAGCTAACAGTATTGAGAGAATTCAGATAACAAAAAAAAAATCATAAAACAGAAATGTGGATGTGGGAAAATTATGAACCCAGGGGTCCAGTGCATAAATTGTGGATAACTGACCTGAAAAAAATTCCACTTTTCTTTTAGGTCTATTGCAATTCCCAGCTCAGCCATGAAACAATCCTTGAATGCTGCCCTCTCACCTTCTTCTTGCTTGTTTATTACACTCCTGAACACTGTCACATTGACCTGAACTGTTAAGTGTTGCTCACTGTCACTGGGGTCTTTTGCTTCTGTCTTAAATTGATGTAAGACCCTGATGTGAGTGATCCCATCTCTCCCCAGTCCTTAGCAACCTCTACTACACAGCCTAACACTGAAATAGCAAAACACTATTGTTTTGTTAGTGACTTATTCGCATAACACAAGATGGAGTGTTAAGGCATCAAAAATAATCTAAGCATGCTTTATTAGTGCATTTATTTTTTTTATTTTTTTTTTTTTTTGGTCTTTTTGAGACAGGGTCTCCCTGTAGCCCCAACTGTCCTGGAACTCACTCTGTAGACCAGGCTGGCCTTGAACTCACAAAGATCCGCCTGCCTCTGCCTCCCAAGTGCTAGGATTAAAGGCGTGCGCCACCACGCCCGGCATTAGTGCATTTATTTAATCAAAGAAAAGAGACAGAGCAAAAATTCTGTGTTACAAAGTTGAAGTCACTGCTTTCCTGCTCATAGAAAGAATATGTATATTTAATCTAGTTAGAAAAAATAATCACAGAGGGAAGATCATGAGTTAATAAGATCCAAAGTTCAGTACAGCCCATGTGAATGCTTATTAATGAAAACCTGTTAAAATACTAACCAGAATAGGAAGTCATTCATAAAACTTTTAGTCAGGCACATCTTAACAGAGCTGGGAAACAACTGATCTCCAACTAATGTATTTAGATATTCAAATTCTCAAAGAAGAGTTCTGTCCCACTAACTTTGTTTTATCAATGAAATTTTAATGGAAATTTTAAAGGGATAAAATTCCTTCAAAAGTAGGAACTGGGCAGATGGCTTAGTAGGTAAAGTGATTGCTGCACAAGCATGAGTTTGAATTCTCAGCACCCACATAAAAAGCCAGACATGGTGATGTATGCCTGTTACCCTGGCAGTGGGGGCAGAGGCATGGGAGATTCCAGGAGCAAGGCCAATCAGCCTAGCTGAAACAAGCTCTGGTTCAGTGAGAGCCTCTTTCAAAAAACGAGGTGAAGAGTAGTAATAGATGTTTGAAGACAATCCCTGACCTCCAAATGTCTGTCCATAGATGAACGCACATGTCTATTCATGCATACAAACCACACATACACACACACACACACACACACACACACAAACACACATACAAATTTCATTGAAAGTAAAAGCTACTTAGATTGCCTGCAATGACCACCAGGTTGACATTATTTTCTGCATCATTTTTGTGAAACGTGAACTATGTGACTAATAGTAGCTAATACTGCTGGATCACTCTGTGAACCTGGCACTACCTAAGCAATTGAAGTGCATCTGCTCATGTGATTGCTGTAGCACTATGATGTAAGTGTTCTTTGCAGCTTCATTTTGCTAGTGAGGAAATCCAAACTCAGTGAAGCACTGTTGCTTACTCAAGATCATGTGACAGGGAAGTGTCAGGACTCTGTGTTCACCCTTGACTGCTGACCTGTTTTACCCACAGAGCAAGAGCACAAATAGACCAAATCTGACAATAGTAACTGAGTGAATTTGAGTTGCCTTTATTCGTGTCATTTAGTATTATACTTAAATTTACATTAAAATTCCAATTTCCCTGTTTTACAAAAAAAATCCCTTTCAAAACATAAGCATGCATTTTATATCATATTAATGAATATTTTAATCCTGAATTGGTAAGGTGGGAGTGAAATATCTTTTCTATATTTTAAAATCATGTGCTATGCAAAAATATGACAATCTCATGCCTAAGCACTCTCTTTCATTTATAAATGATATTAACTGCATCAAATCAAGAGCAGGTTTTTGCATTTCTCAATGAACCTTAAGCACAAATTTGAAAATGAGTTCAACATTTAACATAAAGGCATCATATAATAGTTTGCAAGTTCCCTAGAAACAATTTCTATATTGTAACCTTGCACAATTATGCATGTGAGTGTGTGTGTGCTCATATGTATATGGGTATATCTAGGTAAAATTTAGTGTTTCTTAGTCAATGTAGAATGAAACAGGATATGAAATCATGCAGAGTTTGTAAGTGGTCTCATAAATGATCCTTTCTTTGATAGACAATTTTTTATCAAATTAGTGGTTAATAAAATGATACTGACTTTGATATTCTCACCTTTTATTTTTTGGTGCTACGAACTAAACTCCAGGTCTCACATGAACCAGCCAAATAGTGTATCACTAGGGGGAATCCCCAGCCTTGCTGTTATTTTAATTCCATTAACAACTTATAAATTTAAAAATAAAATTATGATTGCTATTCATTCATGTTTCTTCCTGTAAGAAAAATTCTACTTCAGCCTTGTCCATTTTCCTTCTGAAAACTCTTATTCTGATTGTTTGTTAGGAATTCATTTTGCCTTCTGCAGTTCCTTGTTGTTCATAAGATGTTAGCGAAAACTTCCTCCACATTGTAGTCATTCTGCTTATGGAACTGGATGTTTTATGAGAAAAAATCCAGTTTTGCTCATATCTTCCTATGGCTAGCCAATTACTTCAGTTCATTTTCCACTGATTATAACTACTGCCTTTCACACAAACCAAGCTCCTTACTAGTGTGGGCCTACATCTGCTGTTTCTATTCTGCTCCTTTTGCCCTATATTTTGACATGTACTCCAAACCAACAAGGTCTTTAATCCTATTCTATAGAATTTTAGTCATATCAGATAAGAAGCTCCCTCTGCCTGAACTTGTTCTTTTTTTTGTCAGTCGTGATATGACTGTTCTTTATTGCTTCCACATAAAAGATTATTAAACATCTTTTTAAAATCCCTTGAAATAGACTAGCCTGGTATTGAATAAAAGTTATTGAATCTATAGTTAAAAAGAAGTGCTATAGCCAGGATATTGTCCATCTATCTATAGCCATAACATCTTCATTAATTGTTTCCTTTGGTATTTTTCAGTACATTTAATAAAATTAGTTGTAAGATTCCTGTGCATCTTTTATGCATGCACATTGAATGGTTCATCAGTGTGAAGTGGAGAAGGTATTTTTCAAAGTCACACTTTCTAAGGGTCTCCTGCAATTGTGTATAAATCTAATAATTTCTTATATTTCTCAAATACCCAGAAAACATGTGAAGCTTGGTGAATATTTATTTATTATTTTAATTGAATTTTGCATATCCCATGCATCTTTTTTAATATTTATTTATTTATTTATTTATTTTTATGTGTATGAATGTACTGTCTGCATGCATGTCTGTGCACCCGTGTCGTGCAATGCCAAGGAGGTCAGAAGAGGGTGTCAGATTCCCCTGGAACTGGAGTTCTCCTGGGATTGGAGTTTCAGACGGTTCTCAGCCGCCATGTGGGTCCTGGGGATCGAACCCAGGTCCTCTGCAAGAGCAGTCGGTGCTCTTAGCCACTAGGCCATCTCTCCAGCCCCCCCATGCATTTTAATAGGCCTGCTCTACTATAAGTACCACTGTAGCCAGCCCTTCCCCGCTGAATTTCATGCATTATTTTATATGTTGAGGCCTACTGAGTCAAGTTTGTGTTCCCAGATGTCCCTCCATGTGAGTTCATCCCCTGGAACCTGGTCAGCCTATGTAACACCACTCCCTCAAGGAAGATCAACTCTTCCTCACCCAGCAGTGAACAACCAATGGTTCCTCAGCTAAGGCTGGAGTTTCTGATTCTTTTCCCCACCTGAATGCTGGGTTTCTGTCTGGTTCAAGTTTGGGTGGGTCTTGTGCGTGCTGTTACCTTTGCCACAGAACATATGAGTTTTCCAGCCACCTGGAAAACTGTTTCCTTGTGGTCATCTACTCCATGACTCTCAAAGTCTTTCCTTCCCCTCTTCTACAATGGTCCCTGAGCCCTCAGTGAAATATAAGATCCTCTTCAGGGACACACACTCTGTGGTTTCTTATTCTCTGAATTTTGGCTAGTTGTTTTCTGTGTTATTCAACATCCATTGCATGAAGTTTCACTGGTGAGAATTGAGAGATACATTAATACTCTCTCTGCCACCTGTTCTGCTATGTTCCATGAACCTTAAGTAGTGGTGGCATTTTGAATATGTCACTTAGGGCTGGGTGTGTCACTAACACTTATTTCTGCGTTTGACCAGTTGTGGAACTATAATAGTCTCCATCTGTTGCAAAAAGTAGCTTATTTGTTGAGTGGCTAATCTGGAGGCAGCAGGCAGGCGGAGAAAGAAGGGGCTGAGGCTAGATCTAAGGTGGGGATGTGAATGGTGCAGGGAGGGTCTAATGAGCTAAGCAGAGTAGATGTGAGCCCTGGAGCAGCGAGAATCATATTTATTTTTGAGACGAGGTCTCCCGTATCCCATTCTGGTCTATTGCTGTATAACTAAGGAACTCCTTGAACTTCTGCTCCCCTGTCTCCCCCTCCTGTGTGTGCACAAGCATGCCCATTTATTTTGCTGAAGTTTTTGTAATCTTTCTTGTGATTCTTTTAGGTAGACTATGTAGATACTCATAGTATCTATGAATAATGAAAAATATTTCTGTCCCTTTTTCCAGTTTTGTACTGAACATTTTACCACGCCTTTTAGAATTACATGTTTTATTGCTACAGAAGTGACACAGACCCAGGCTTTCCAAACTCTAAAATATATGTGACTCATTGGTGGACCATCTAATTAATGGTTCAGCAGGGGGTCAGGACCTGAGAGTGTGTGTTTCTTGCAAGTTCCCACCTAGTACACAGTGGCAAGTCTTTCACTGGATTGTTAACCAGAAATGCAAGGCAAGTATTGTTCAATGTGTTCTGTTTTTATTTGTTTGTTTGTCTGTCTGTTTGATTTTTGAGACTGGGTCTCTATGAACCATGAGGAATCACGATGTAGCTAAGGCTGGCCTAGGTTTCATGGAGATCTGCATGTCTCTGCCTCTTGAGTTCTCAGATTAAAGGCATGCACCACCATCCCCCTTGACGTATTCCTTTAGTGAAAATATATAACTTTGTGTTTTGCCATCCATCAGCTATGAGATTTGCTCTAAACATACATTTTCTATCCATCTTAGCAAATTCAATTATAAATTTGTCATAACTTTTTATCATGATGATTTTTGAATTAAAGTATTTTTATTCATTTAATGAGCTTTGTATTGGCTTTTCTGCTTTAAGCAAGGAATGTCATAAATTATTAAAAGTTTAATGTTTATAATCATTCATATCATACATGTACACACATAGTCATACACATAAACACACACATTGCTGCTTTATTTCTGTATCTGTGTTAACTTGTCTTTGTTATTTGGATTAGCTTTATAACATATCTGATTTCTTTTGGACTTTTTTTGAGACAGGGTCTCCCTGTAGTCCCAGCTGTTCTGGAACTCATTATGTAGACCAGGCTGGCTTTGAACTCCCATAGATCTGCCTGCCTCTGCCTCCCAAGTGCTGGAATTAAAGATGTGCACAACCACGCCCAGCTAAAATCCCTGATTTTTTTTTTAATTTTTGAAATATATAATGCAAACTAGGTATCTTCCCTCTACCCAAGTTCTTTAGACTTAACTCATGACTTAAAATAATTTTGAGATTATTTTTTATTATGAGCATTTTACTGATGAATAAACTGTTGAACACAGAGATTCCATAACCTTGCCCAAGGTCACAGAGCCTTTAAGAGATACAGGATAGAGAGATAGCCTAGCGGTTAAGAGCACCGACGCTCTTGCAGAGGACCCGGGTTCGATCCCCAGCACCCACATGGCGGCTAAGAACCGTCTGTAACTCCAATTCCAGGAGAACTCCAGTTCCAGGGGAATCCGAGACCCTCTTCTGACCTCCGCGGCATTGCACGACACGGGTGCACAGACCTGCATGCAGACAGTACATTCATACACATACAAAAATAAATAAATAAATAATAATAATAAAAAAAAAGAGATACAGGATATCAGGGGTGGAGAGATGGCTCCAAAGTTAAGAGCACTGGCTACTCTTGCAGAGGACTCAGACTGGGTTCCCAGCACCCACATGGCAGCTAACAACTGTCTGTAACCCCAGTTCCAGAGGATCCATCACCTTCTAGCTTCCCCAAGCACTGCACAACATGGTGCACTTATATATATGCAGGGAATGCACTCATACATGTGGGTTGTCATCTAATATATTGTCTGTTGGTCCTTTAATCACGCATGGCCACAGTCCACATGATGTTCTTCCCTCCTAGAACAAGGCTCGCAGCTTCACAGGGCTACAAGCCTTAGGCTAACAGTTCCTAGGCTGAGCTTCTGGCAAGGAGTGGGGGAGAGAACCGTGAGAAGTCACCTGAAGACAAAGGAAACGGACTCAAAGAGAGACCGGGAGAAAGTTTCAGTTTTATTCATGCCAGCAATGTGTTTATATACTAAAAGCTACTGTGCTCTGGGCAAGGAAGTGGGGGGCAGGAGGAAGGGAAGGGCGAGCCACCTCGACTCCTACTGGGGGCAGCAGAGCTCCTGTTTGTGTAACCAGTAAACTAGAGGTGCGGCATTTTGCTCAATACCTCAAAGGGTCTGGAACTTTGCAGAGATAGGTGAGGCAGGATATATCGCAATAACACAACCTTACAGAGCTACAGATAACTCACAGAGACAACTTGAATGCCCATGGAGATATCAGATAACTCACAGAAGTTCCGGGACAGAACTTGCAGGTCCTGCCTGGAGCCAGACAAAGTTTCATTCCTACACATACATATAAGATAAAAATAGTAAATAAATAAAATTTAAAAAGCGATACAGGATAAATTTGTTGTATTGACTAAATAATGAACAAAAGATTTTCAAATGGTTAGTTCACTTAGTAACTTACCCACTCGTGGAAACTATTTTTTTTGGTCTTTTCGAGACAGGGTCTCCCTGTAGCCCCAGCTGTTCTGGAACTCACTCTGTAGACCAGGCTGGCCTTGAACTCACAAAGATCCGCCTGCCTCTGCCTCCCAAGTGCTAGGATTAAAGGCGTGCGCCACCACACCTGGCAGATGTTGCTTTTTTTTAGTCTTTTTGAGATGATGTTGCTTTTTATTTATCCACTTATCTATTAATAAAATCTTTTTTGGCTTTTTATTTTTAATTTTTTTATTCTTTAAATTTGTTCTTTGACAATTTCATACATGTGTATAATCATTCTAATTACTTTGATTCTCCATTCTCTCTTACTTCCCTCCCACCCCATTCACCTATCTCTTCTCCATAAACTCCTTCCCCTCATTTGTATCTTTTTGTTTGGTTTTGAAATCCACTGAGTTTTTGCAGGGCTTTCCATTCGACTGTGGATTTAGAACTACCATCGTAGCTTAGTGGGCTTACTAAGTGTGTACACAGAGGAACATGACTCCTCTCCCAGAATCTTCAATTGAAATCAAGAATTCAATCCTAAACACAACTTTTGGTCCACTGGAAAGCGGATGGTGGGTTTTCAAAGAACCTCTGATAAGATCTAAAGGCATCCACTTCTTCACAAGGAGGAGATAGCAGATCCTCAACTACAAACTGAAAATTATAAACCTTCTTCCATTTGTGCCTTGCTGGCCCATGTCTAAGGCTCTATGTACCCAATGATTTCACTTACTGTACAGACTTTTTAGTGAATTCTGCAACAGTGTTTTAAATAATGTGTGCCTGGCTATCCTTTTTCATTGTCTTCAGGAAATCCCTTAGCCCCAGTATGCTGACTTTTAGCTGAATTATTCCTTTATCACTGCATCTCAATCTATCTCACTGAGACTTAACCTTATTTCCGCAAACATAACCTCAAGAAGACTGACAAAATGGTGTGATATACACTTACTTATTAAAATATGAGAATACACAAACTGATATATAATGTTCTAGGAGGATGAGAAACTTATTCTCTAGACAAAGCTCTGAATAACATGATGTGTGGAGGTGAGATTTACAAGCTTTGGTCCATATTCCTATTGGTAACTTTAGTGGGGCATTTAATGGAGGAAAGGCAAAATACTATCACACTCTCCAAGGAAATTAACTAAATATTCATTCTATAAACATATATTCAATTCAGTCACTGGTTACTGAAAAGAAATAGGATGAATGGGGGGTTGGAGAGATGACTCAGGGGTTGAGAGAACTAGCTGTTCTTGCAGAGGACTTGGGTTCAATTCCCAACACCCACACAGTGGCTAACAATGGTCCATAATTCCAGTTCCAGGGGATCCAATGCCTTCTTCTCACCTCTATAGGCATTGCACAACACAGGCCCACTTACATACATACAGGCAATACACTCATACATATAAAATAATAAAAATAATAAAGTATTAAAATGCCTATAATGCCTCTGTATTTTTTAATTAATTTATTTATTTATTATGTGTATGAGTGTACTGTCTGCATGTAGGTTGGTGCACCCATGTCGTGCAATGCTGTGGAGGTCAGAAGAGGATGTTGGATTCCCCTGGAACTGGAGTTAAAGCTGGTTCTTAGCTGCCATGTGGATGCTGGGAATTGAACCTGGGTCCTCTGAAAGAGCAGTTGGTGCTCTTAACCACTGAGCCATCTCTCCAGCCCCTCCTCTGTATTTTAATCTAACTGTTTAAGCTCAGCCTTTCAGCCTTCGTATTCATCATGGGTTTCCAAACACATTTAGACTTGTGAAACTCCTTGTAATGTGCTTATACATTACTAAAAAAATTATTGTCTAATAAAATGGCTAAGTTTTATACTTTGACGTATTTTTCCTTCTAAACTTGACATCCCCTAATTTCTTTCCAAAAATAGGAGTTATTTTCTTTGTTTGTCCTTGATTCTCCTTCATTCTTGAATGTCCAATGATGTTGTTATTGTCAAATAGTATGTTATTAGAGGAGATGTTTATATTTGTATTGAACATTAACCTATGTTTCAACAAATATCCTTTGACTTGACTTTTATCAACAAATTTATGAATTAATGAAATCTTGTCATTTTCCTTTCCTTGGAAATGGGAAATCCAATGTCAAACAGATCAATACAAATGAAACCTCTTTCTGTCTATTTAGAGTTTGACTTTCATTAGTTCAGTGAAGGATAAAAATTGAGAGACATGCCGGGCATGGTGGCACACACCTTTAATCCCAGCACTTGGGAGGCAGAGGCAGGTAGATCTCTGTGACTTCAAGGCCAGCCTGGTATACGTAGTGAGTTCCAGGCCAGCTGGAGCTACAGGGAGACCCTGTCTCAAAAAGAACAAAAAATAAAAATAAAAAATAAATATTGAGAGACATTTGAAAACACTTATTTCTTGTTCTTTTATCTATTTGGTTTCTTCTTAAATTGGGTCTTATTAAGAAATATACTTTCATTAATTGATAGTAGCATTCTGGAGTATATCTTTGTAGAAATTGTAAGACATTCAGGATTTGATAATTTCATATGCGTGTATAATGCACACTGTAAATTTGACATTACTGACACAGAGAGGAGTATAAGCAGAGAAAAAAGTCCCCAGGTCCCTTGACCCAGACCAGTCCTTCCAGGACACAAGGTTGCCACATCAACCCCAGGGTGGCTTGTTCATAATTATCTTTGGAATATTTAATATTTGAGATTTTATAATCTTTTCATTCAATAGGAAAAACTTAATTCTCTTTTTCTCAGCATAAAGTCATTACAATTTTAGACATTTTATTTGACAGAACAAAGTAGAGCATGTAAAGCCAAATTTTAAGATGGGTTGAAACTTTAGTTATTGTATTGGTCAGGGTTCTCTCTCTCTCTCTCTCTCTCTCTCTCTCTCTCTCTCTCTCTCACACACACACACAAAATCAAGTCAAGATAGTCCAACAATGGCTAACTCATTCTTTAGAGGCTGAGAATTTGTACATTGTCAGTTCTGGAGGATTCCTTGAAAGCTGTTGGTCTTCAGTATATTTTGGAACTCCAAGAAGTTTCAAATAATGGTGAAAGAAGGTCATAGCAACAGAATAGGTAAGTTGGACAGTAAGAGTAAAGGCAAGCAATCAAAAAGCAGAAGTGCCCTTCTGCTGTGCCCTTCTGTGTGGGCTGCCACTAGAAGACGCTGCCCACATTTAGAGGGCTCTTCTGGCTTCAAATAATCTGAAGAAAGTCCTTCACATTTCAGTTCATTCCAGATCCAGAAAAGTTGGTCAAAGATATTATCATTCCTCATTTTATTTTTCCTACTACCTTGTATGTTTTAGACCCTAATTCTATTGTTTCTTTAGTATAACATTAATTCTTTTCTCTAAATACGTCACTTAACAAAGGCTGAAGCTAAGTATTGTCTCCTGATCCATGCAAAGGAATGAATTTTCATTCTCTCCATTTTTGCCTATTTTAGATGTTATTACTGTAGTTTTAATAAATCAATATTTCCTGAGTTTACTTATGATTAATATTGTTGTTTTTTTCTGTGCATCTCAGTTCCTTCATATTCTTAAAGTATAACTTTTAGAACTTTTAGATATTCATTTGGTGATTGACCACATTCAAGAGTTGTATTTTCAAAATCATCTTTTTTTTAATTTTATTTTTTTTTTTTCATTTCTTCTTTTTAATCATCTTTTTTTTGTATTTCTTTTTTGTTGAGACAGGGTCTCCCTTTAGTCCCACCTGGCCTGGAGCTTGCTCTGTAGACCAGGCTGGCCTTGTACTCACAGAGATCCACCTGCCTCTGCCTCCCAAGTGCTGGGATTAAAGGCGTGCACCACCATACCAGGCTAATCATCTTTTTTTTAATTTTATTTTTTTATGTGTATGAATGTACTGTCTGCATGTAGGTCTTTACACTCGTGCAATGCTGTGGAGGTCATAAGAGGGCATCAGATTCCCCTGGGACTATAGTCAAAGACATTTCTCAGCTGCCATGTGGGTGCTGGGGATCGAACCCCGGTCCTCTACAAGAGCAGTTGGCGCTCTTAACTGCTAGACCATCTCTCCAGCTCCTAATCATCTTCTCAAAATTTAGTTTTACACTTGGATTTGAAAGACAGTTTTGCTGGGAACTGAACTCTAATATTTTCTTGGTTGTTAGCAATTTTGTGTTTCAATCCTTCTTTCTGGACACTTTACAATTTTTCTTTTTATCTTCATTGTTGTATAGTTGCACTACAATAAATCCGGAGATTCACTTTTTAATAAAATTACTTAAGATTTTATTGGCATTCTAAAACATGAGCATTTTTAAGTCTTTTATTAACTTTAAACAATTCTTTCCGGGTGTGGTGACACACAACTTTAATCCCAACACTCAGGAAGCAGAGGCAGGTGGATGTCTGTGAGTTCAAGGCCACCCTGGTCTACATAGTAAGTTCCAGGACAGCTGGAGACCCTGTCTCAGAAAGAACAAAAAGGAAAATTCTTAGTTATTAATTTGATTTTGAGTTTATGTTTGTTTTCTTTTTTTGTTGAGACAGGCTCTCTCTGTAGCCCCAGCTGTATGTAGATCAGACTGGCCTTGATCTCACAGAGATCCACCTGCCTGTGTCTCCTGAGTGCTGGGATTAAAGGTGTGCACCACCATGCCTGGCTTACTAATAATTTGAAATACTACTTCATTGCCATTTATTTTACTATCTTGCAGTAAAGTCCTAATATGCTTGCCTTATAATACCATTCATTTTTCTTAATCTCTTTGTCATACTTTTCATCCCTGTCTCTAGAGATTTTTGTCAGTACATGTCTTCTAACTCACAAATTCCAACCATTAGTTTTCTAATTTGTTGTTTTACCTGTTCAATCATTAAGTGTCCAATTTAGATACTGTTTTATTTTATTTTAAAATATGCCTGTTGAGTTTCAAATCATTACCCACATGATAAAAGTTATATAATTTCTTCAAATGGGTTAAATATTTTGTTTTACTTACTATCTGATAATTCACTACTTCTGATCTTTATTCTGTATGCTCTTTCTCATGAAATCCATTTCTTTCTTTTTGGGGGGGGGTCTTTTTGAGACAGGCTATGCCTGTGGCCCCCACTGTCCTAGAACTCACTCTGTAGACCAGGCTGGCCTTGAACTCACAAAGATCCACCTGCCTCTGCCTCCAGAGTGCTAGGATTAAAGGCATGTGCTACCACACCCAGCTTGAGTCAATTTTTTTATTCAATGATATTTTTAGTGTGTGTGAGACCCTGCTTCTTTGTATTTTATCTGCAGAAATTATGTGTATGCAGACTGTATTTTTCTATAGAATTTGCCTATGAATTGCACATCTGCTAATTGTATATCTTCTATAAATTAAATGTACTATTTTTAGCACCCAATTCTGATGGGCATTTATGACTAGAATTGTTTAAAGACATTACTTTGTTATTGTCTTAGTTGCTATTCCTCTTCTGTGATAAAATCCCTGATGAAGGAAATTTAAGGGAGATTTTAGCTCACAGCTCAAGTGTACATTCCAAGGCAACAAGAGCTTGAAGCAGCTGCCCACGAGGTTTCCAGAAGAAGTGAAGGTCATGAATACTGCTTCTCTGAGTCCTTTCTCTTTAATATTCAGTTCAGAACCCCAGCTCAGGAAATATTGCTTCCCACATTTAGGGTGGGCCTTCCTGTACCAATTAACCTAATCTAGATGAACTCTCACATGTATGCCCAGAGACTCTTTCCTAGGTGAGTCTAGACCCTATTGCACTGGTAATCTATACCATCATAAATATGCTAACTGAAGCACACAAGGTTTATCCCAAACAGAAAGTTGTATCTAGTGACTCTTAGGTCTGAGTTTCTTGCCTAACTGGGTCCTTAGCTTTCATCTCTTCTCTGATGCAATATAGATTGACAAATTCTTTTTGGAAAACGTCAACTCTATTTAATGCTTCTTACTAAAAATTTATTTTCTTAATTTCAAACCTCAAAAGCTCTCAAATTAATTCTTCAAAAGAAATATCCACTATAATTTTACAGTAAATTTTTGTTGGATTCCATCATAATAGAGAAAAGCACACAAATATAAATATAACATTCTTGGTGAATCACCACATGGGGATAGGCTGTGAGACTAGCGAGTCAATCAGGGAGTAGAGTATTCTTAAACTCCAAGAGATTTCTTTTGTGTCCCTTCTAGTTATTATCACCAATTGCCATCTTGATTTTTAGTGCTACCTTCATCTTACTAACTAAAGAATGTTCCCTACTATCTATTCTTTTTTTGTTCTCCTTATCTTGACAACACAGCTGCCAAAATCCATCTATGCTGCATATGTAGCTCATTTTTACGCTCATGTGAATAGGTTTGCCATAATTTTTTTGCCTATTTTATTATTGATAACTATTTGTGTGGTTTTTTTCATTGTAAACTGTTATAAGTCACTCAGCTCCGAACATTATTATATAGTTCTATTTGTGTATATGGAGGTGTGCATTTCTGTTGAGTATATGTTCAGAATTGGAATTGTTTGCGAGGTATGTATATTTTGTAATGGTGCCAGTTTTCTAAAGCAGCTTTCAGAATGCAGAGTCTGTACAGGACTGTCTCCGGTTTTTTTGGTTGCTTCATATTTTTTGCCAGGGCTTCCTGTTATCTAATTTTTTGTTCTCATCGTTCTAATGAGTCTGTAGTAGTGTTTTATTTTAGTTTCCATTTGCATTTTGCTGATGTCTGCTGATTCTGTGTATGTAAAATTATGTATCTTGTCCTCAAAAAGGTTCTGTGCAAGAATGCATCTATTTGTGGCCAGACATTTCCTAAATATAGTTTTATAAAAAATCATCTCACAATTTTCACTCTTTGTCTCTATTTTTTTTTCCTTTCTCAATTTCTTCTAAAACTGCATTACATTAATTATTTCAGTGCTCCTACACGCAACCTTGAATTTGCCATCCTGTCTTTGAGCTCCCTCTACTGTCATTTATTAAAAACTTGTATTTGTTGGTTATGTACAATTGGATATAAAATATAAATCTTAAATTATATGGTATTTTAAATAAAACCATCCCTTACTGAAAGAAAATGTTAAGTGAATTTAGATACTAACTCAGAACAAAAAGAAATATTGAAATTAATACTTAAAACTAATATGAGGTATATGGGAAAATCTCTGAATAGCTTTTAAATTTCACTATTATAATTTTTCTGAAAAAAAGAATTTTTTAAATACTTTAAGACTGAGAATATACCTTTGTGGCATAGCACTTGTCTAGCCTTCCCAGGTACCCTAGGTTTGATCCCTGGCACTGTAATATTACTGAATATGGGTGGAGAGTATGTATCCATATTTTAGAGTAATATAAAATTAATTGAGGAAAATGTGAATTCCTAAACATAAAAAAGACTGAGGGGCTGGAGAGATGGCCTAGTGGTTAAGAGCCCCAACCGCTCTTACAGAGGACCCGGGTTCGATCCCCAGCACCCACATGGCAGCCGAGAACCGTCTGAAACTCCAATTCCAGGAGAACTCCAGTTCCAGGGGAGTCCGACACCCTCTTCTGACCTCCGCGGCATTGCACGACACGGGTGCACACACCTGCATGCAGACAGTACATTCATACACATACCGAAATAAATAAAATTAAAAAAAAAAAAAAGACTGAGAGAAAGATGCAGGACAGTTATGGCAGAGTACATGATCTGGGGTGGGGTGGGGGGAAGGGAAAAGGGAATATGCCTAAACTGAACCGAAAAATGATGTCTGAAATACACAAAATATCACTAAAAGCATAAAAAAAGAAAAAATTAGTTCACCATATGAACTAATAACTCAAGTACCAATTCTGGAGATATAATCTAATTTATGTTAATGCTTCATTACTAAAATCCAGAGAGAGGTTGTGGACATGGCTCAGTAGTAGGCCATTTGCTTAGAATGCAAGAGGTCCTGGGTTGGGTCTCTAGTCCTTAAAATGCACATATCCCTTAGTGGCTTGTCTGGCATTTATTTATTTATTTATTTATTTATTTATTTATTTTCATTTTAGGGAGTGGAGATTGAACCTAGGACTTCATGCTACTACTGAGCCATATCCACAAACCCCTCTCTGGATTTTAGTAATGAAACTCCTCTTCCAATCTTTACTATTTTACTTCATAAAGACGAGAAGTGAGAAATTTTATTGCCTGAACAATGTAATTGTGGACCAGAGTAAATCCTTTAGAGTATGCCCTATGGGTAGAGTAAGTTGGAGCTGGAATAGACAAGTCCTAAGATTCTCAACATCATAGAAGAGATAAAAAAGATGATGACATGGGAATAATTATTTTGGAATATTATATACATGGACTGAGTTACTCTACTTTACCTCATAAGTGCATACACACTCATGTGCATAAACATGCCCACATGCATATTGCCAATTAAAAAGAAGTATCAAAGTGTAATATTCTGGGGACTACAGCAATGGCTTAGATCTCAAGAGCAATTGTTTCTCTTGCAGATGACCTAGGTTTGGATCCCAGCACATGTCAGGTAGCTAATTATTGCCTGTACCTCCAGGTCCAGCAGGATTTGATGCCCTCTTCTGTCTTCTGCAGGAACCTCATGCACACGATGCACATACATATACAAGGCACGTGCACACACACACACATACACACACATCTTTGTATATGGTAAACAAATCTTTAAAAAATTAATACATCATTCTATCTCTAAATTTCTGGCTATGCACTGCTTTTGGTTTCTATCAGTAAAATGGAAACAGTATCTAGATAATTCTTAAGGTTATCATAATGATAGGTGCAATAACGTTTGTTAAATGCTTAACACAGTGTTTGACATGAAATAAATTCTAAGCTGTATTTTTTTGTCTTTCTTAAGACAGGGTCTCCCTATAGCCCCAACTGGCCTGAAACTCACTCTGTAGACCAGGCTGGCCTTGAACTCACAGAGATTCTCCTGCCTCTGCTTCCTGAGTGTTAGGATCAAAGGCATGCACCACCATGCCTGGCTTAAAGGCAGTTTTTTTTTAACTTTTTAGTTTTTATTTTCAATATTCTTATAATTATTTTATGCTTTATAATATAATTACAACATTTTAAGAGACAAAATTAAATACTTAAAGAAAATAATAGTTTTTAAGTGTAAAAATATTTTTTCAATAAAATTTTTATTGCTTCAATATATATATACACACATAAATATACACATACATAAATATATACAAATGTACATACACATATCACCTGAGTTGACCAACGTCAAGTCTAGCACCCATTATACAAAGCAAGCGCCATTATATTCATTGATTTTAAATATGTTATTTACTTTGCTCTTTTAATATTACCTCTTTCCCCAAACACCCCAGATTCAATATTTACAAATTTGAAAAAGCTTGAAAGCCACCATATTTGGAAGGAAATGGGAATATAGAGTGGTAACAGATATGGTATAATACAGTCTTTATCTACATGTCAACATTTCATCAATGGCATCCTGGATATAAGAAATGGCCCCATAAGATCATGTAACACTGTTCTCTTAGTGCTTGTAAATAGTTTCTGACTTTTGCACTTGACAAAATCACCTAGCAATGTTTTTCTTAGAACATGTCTCCAATCGCATGTGTACAATAAAATATGTAAGAGAGAACTGTCTTTATCATCTCAGGTATGTTCCTTTTGATTTTTAGGTACTTTATTTTTAATTATATAGGGGCTATGTATGGTGATGGATGCCTTTTGTCTCAGAACTCAGGAGGCAGAGGCAGGTGAATCTCTTTGAGATAGAAGCCAGCCTGGTCTACATAGCAAATTCCAGCCCAGCTTGGACTACAGGGAAACTGTGTCTAAAAACAGGGAGAGAGAGAGAGAGAGAGAGAGAGAGAGAGAGAGAGAGAGAGAGAGAGAGAGAGAGAGAGAGAGAGAAACAATATGGAGTATCAATATGATGAGGAATATCTGGGAGACCCTAATAAACCTTTTTTTTTTTTTGAGACAGGGTCTCCCTTTAGTCCCAGTTGACCTGGAGTTTGCTCTGTAGACCAGGCTGGCCTTGAACTCACAGAGAGAGATCTGCCTGCCTCTGCTTCCCCAGTGCTAGGATTAAAGGCATGTGCCACCACACCTAGCACTAAAGATGATTCTTAGCTGCGATGTGGGTGCTGGGAATCGAACCCAGGTCCTCTGCAAGAGCAGTCAGTGCTCTTAACCAGTGAGCCATCTCTCCAGCCCCTGTCCCTAATAATCTTGATTCACCCAACATTCCACATAGTTCTGGACAGTTCTAATCTAAAAGAAGAATTTGGTTGTATCAAGATTGTTCACCTATTCCCAGATCTACATGAGTAAAAAATGGGATGAAACCAAGCCTAAAGATCAGGGAAATATAGGGGTGATTGTAAGAATTTACATGCTAAGTTACTAGAACTCAACTTCAAGTAAGTGTGATTTGGAGCAAATTCCGTGCCCAGTCCATTCCATTCCACTCTGAAGTTGTGCTGGCGTCATCGCACCTAAGTACTTTAGCCTTGTCTACTTAAAGCCTATATAGGCCATGCAAACTCAATGCTGTACAATCTTGATTTTCATGGAAGCCTTTGCTATGTGACAGAAATGAGGATACCTCCATTGGGTAAACACGCATCTGAACCGCCATCAAGTGTAGAGTTATTTTGCTCTTTTCGTCTGTCTCTTCCATGAAAGTCTAAGCTTCTAAGGATCTAATTACAGTTTCTCATTATTTCTCTGGGAGTGGTCAGAGATGATACTTTTCTCATTCTCTATGCTCTGTGAAGTTAATCAAGCATTCCAGAGAAGAAAGAACATTCAGAAATATCATGGTCTGACCTCATTTTTCTTAACTCTAAATGATACTTAATTGAGAGGTTTTCCTTAGCATACTCTTAAAATTGCACTCTCTGATGCCTTCAACAAGACAACAGACCATTGTAGTTTCATTTCTTCCAATTTGGAATACACATGTATTTAAATGATAAAAAGTTTGAAATCAACTTTTCAAAAGCAAGAAAATAAAAGCAACCTTGGGAAAAAGAAAATCCAAAGCCTTTCAGTTTGCTGTAATACAATTCCATTCCATCAAGGTATTATGATGAAAGATTAGCTACAGGATGGAGCCAGGTGTCAGCATGCCCTTTTTACTGGAATACTCCATGCCTTGCTTTTTTCAATGAAATGAAAAACAGTCATTGCAGTATTCCCTAATGAACGGTTTACAAGGAAAAAAATGCCTTTAGGAATAAGGAAATTATCTAGTTGGAAAATAATAGTCCTTTCAACTTGCTAATTGAAGTAAAATAATTAACCAAGTCTTATTTACCTTGCTCTTAAAGTAAAAAGCAAAAACATTGCTTTCCTTCCAATATTCACTCCGGGTTTTAATTGGGTGGAAATACATAGGAAAGTTTCCTATTGTTCAGATGCCACGTTTACAGCTTTCTGAATATGAGCTGCGTTGTTCAAGACAGATAACTCCTCTGTGGCTCGGAGGTGATTAAACTGTGAGCCTGTCTTTTTTAGGCAACTTGCTAGGATCTTCTTTCTATAATCATGATATGAATGTGAGATTTCTTTATTTTTGTGACGTGCTTAAATACTAACGGGACATGTGCATGTAGGCACTTTCTGTCCTCGGAGGATCTATGGAAATTTAATCCATCCATTAAGCCATATGTTCATGCTGTTAAGTGCCTTTTAATTTAATAAACATTTATTAAATGATCACTGTCCTCTAAAAATGATGCCCTATCTCAGAAGACATAAGCACAGCTCAAGTCTTGGAGAGATGGTAACACAGAGGAATGCCAACAGGGAGCTAGAAAGATCAGTAGAACAGGATAGCCTCTTTGGGTCTCCAAAGTGCTTTGAAAATTCCTAGGAAAATGCCAGTTATGTTCAGAATTTTAGCTATCATAAATATATATATGGGCAGCTTCAGGTTTGGTCTCTTTTGCTAAATTATTCCCTAAAATGTAGACTCTAGATCACTTATTCCACTCATATTCTAATTGGCAAGTTTATGTCACAAAATCCAAATTCACATCACGCCCCTTCCACTGTATGGTTAGATGATTTATTCCATCCATCATCAAGACCTGCAAGGTCTTTCCTGTCTTTGTTCTGAATATTTCTTAAGTCCTTCCTTTCTTATTATCATTTCTATTACAACCGTTTGAAATTAGGTCTTTCTCAGCATTCACCAGACCATTGTAACAACTTCCTGTTTCCTTTCTTCTAATTTTATGCCCAGTTAAATTCATTGCTTACATAGCCACTGTGGAAACCTGTCCAAACTTTAAGTATAACCTTGTAAGACCAGCTTAAATCTCTCAGATCTTTCAGGGACTGTGGTATATGTCCTTAAACTACAGGAAGAGCTACAATGGCTTCCCCAAATGCATTTCTTTCAATTTTCCCATGAATTTGTATTTCTCTTTCTTGTCTTTGTTTTCTTTTTTCTTTCTTCTCTTTCTTCCTTCCCTTACTTCTCTCCCTTCCTTCTCTCTCTCTCTCTTTCTTTCTTTCTTTCTTTCTTCCTCTCTTTCCTTTCCTTCTTTCTTCCTTTCTGCCAGAATCTCATTATTTAGCCCTGACTGGACTACAACATACTATTTATACCAGGCTGGCCTCAAATTCACAAAGATCTGCCTGCTTCTGCCTTCTGAGTGCTGAGTTTAAAGGAGTATACCACCATGCCCAGATGAATTATTCTTACAATGACTGAATGTATTATTGAAGCAAAGAAAGAACTTGTAGTTATCATACTGCAAATACTAGGAAGATAGGTCCAAAAGACCACTGAAATCTGGTATCTACTCTTTTTTTCCTACCTAGCTGCTTTCATTTTCTTATACACAACTTCCTTTAATATATAGATCATCAATTTCACACTCCCTTTCTTAATTGCCTTTTTCTGATCTTTTAAGTTTCAACTCGGACTTACTGTTCCTCTGGTTGCATTCTCTCAGTTCCATACCTTCAGAGATACTGTAACATATCCCTTTCAACTCTTCCAGGCAGATGGGCAACTCTCTTGGCACCTAATATATGCCATTGAAATCATTTCCTGGGTGTTCATTTTTCTCTTAACATTGTGAGTTCCTGGGGGTTAAGGACTGTTCTTTAATATACCCACTCTAACACTTTCAATTCTATTTAATAAATGTCTGCTGAAGTAAACTAATATGAATTCCACATTTGTCTTTAGACCCTCTGAGTCTCAACACAGATAAAGAATAGGTTGTGAATAGGTTTTTGAAATATTTTATTTATTATTTCCATTTTATGTGTAAGAGTGTACTGCCTGTGTGCAAGTAAGCATACCTATGTTGCTAAGTGCTCATGGAAGTCAAAACAGAGCATTGGATCCTCTGGAACTGGAGTTAAGACAGTTGTTAACCCACCATGTGTTACTAGGGCCTGAACCTTGGTCCTCTACAAGAATAGACAGTGTTTAACCTCTGAGCCATATCTTCAGCCCAAGAAGAGTTTTTTTTTTTGGAAAGCACAAACCTGCTGCATAAAAACTAATAATGAAGTAAGAATAACTGCAAGAGCAAATAAAAATCAGTTAGGATATCAATAGTCGAGGAAAATTACATACAACAAGCACAAAACATATAATTTTAATATTATTGAAAATTTATTTTTTTCATAAGGTAGAACTTCTGAAGACCAGTATAATAGAGTCAGAAATACTAATGTGAGTGAGGTTCAGAAATTGAATACTAGAATCTATCGGCTTTTGAGACAGGATTTCACTGTGTAGTTCAGAATGGTCTCAGACTTGTAATCCTTCTGCCTCAGCTTTCTGAGTGATGGGATTACAGATGTGTGCTACCACTCTTGACTTAAGCCTGGTTTCCAGACTAAACAAGGAAGAAAATATGTTGATTTGTCAGGTGAAGTTATAATATGGAAAAATGTGACTAGGTGACAGTATTGAAAGTGATCATTGGGAAACAAAAAACCAGAAGGGACAAAAAGAAGAAAAAGAATGCCAAGTTGGAATTTCTAAAGTCATCATGGGAACTAATACATGATTAGTCATGCATAGGAGAAGGAGCAACACCTGCATTTATGGAGAATAAACGGGGAATAGAGAAATGGAAGCAGGATTGTGATGAAGTGTGTTAGAGTTTGATAATAAATTGCAATGCTAGACAAGGTCCAGAGCTGTGCGAACAGGAGACAGAGAAAGAAGGGCATATGTAGAAGGAGGCTTACAAAGAGAAAGTCTTGTTGAAGAGTTGAAGCCAGGCTAACACGCTATGATAAGTATGTGGAGAAGAATATATAGCATTTAGAAAGTTATTGCCTTCAGGAGAGAACCTGGTCTCTGTGTTGTGGTTATCAAGCTGAACAAGTTATTTTCAGAGCTCACCAAAGATGTGGGTAAATGTACTCAGAATATTGCCAAGACTAGACAAAAATCAAGCAAAGCTCTTGGGGAAGTAGTTATTGGTGGCACTTAAGCTGGGCTGAATAAGACAGAAAGAACAGGCTGAAAAAAGAGCAGCCAGAGCAGTTTCCACACTACCTGCTGATTGTAGGTGTTAGGCTAAGGACATTTGAATATAGACCTCTGTGTAAGAACCTAGTTCCTCTGTTGAGGACACCTATAGGACAAGTCCATTCACTCTAAGACTCAAAGTGAAGAATAAGGTTTATGAAAATCTTGAAGCCCAGTGTGGAATAGTTTTTGCTGCTGGTGTTGCTGGGAGAGGTGAGCTGCTGTTGGTCCTGTTTCCAAGCCCTAATACAGGTGCATAGTGTCTGTTGCTAGATACTTGGCACTCTCACTGTTCATTCAGACAATTAATATTATAATTAACAATAATTTAAAATATTATGTAATCTTAGTCCTATTTCTTTGAGGCAATTCATGAAAACAGCAAAGAATTTTTTTTCAAATTATTGGATATAGCAGAAGTTAAAGAACTCCATGTAAATAAAAGCTGGGGTAATGTCTCGGCTTCTCATAATGTCTCACTATTTGTAAGACTTTATCTAGACCAGGAAATAAGTCTCCAAATTTTTTTCTTGGATGGATAGATCTGATTTTCATGTCAACTTAGTACCCTGACTTACCCTAAGAGAAATTCAGAGGCTCACTTTGTTTCCGAATTCTAGCTACTATTTCTTTTTAAGGTCTATAATTTATCATTATACTAACATTCCAATGTCTCAGAAGCTTAATCACTATTCAGCTTCTGAATATCCCTTTCAATATTTGTTTTGACACACTGATGTTCACAAATGGAACACAAACAACTCTAGCAGTTTGTAGGATATTTCCCACTGGTTTCTGCTTTGAACTCATAAGGTAGCAGCACTTGGAGCCCTGCATTGTCTGTCTTCCTGAACTGAGTTACATTTTTGATGTTATACTTCAAACTATTAATGAAAGTGTTTCTCCAGTTTTAATTGGGGTTGCTAGTGTCAAAGCAAGATTACAAAGCTCATGGTATTTCAGATCTTACTAGCGTGTATTTACATTAACCCATTTAATTTTTGAAGCTATTTTTTTATAACATGGGAAAGAAAGCTAACCTGTAATAGGGTCATATGTTAATGTTTCTTATATAAAAATATATTCCATCTTCTCTTAAAATCCTTTATTGTCTTTGTGTTGTGGCCATACTTCTGAGATTACATGGTTTATGGATCCAACATAAAAGTAATGTGTTTCCACAAATGAATAAATCAATCTCTTACATGTAACTCTCTCCTTATTCATCAATTTCTATGCTAATAAATCATCTACATATGAAAATATTGTAATTGTAATATATGTTACCAAAACACCTATCATTTGTTTTCCAGAACCAAGTTTCTGTTTGCCAAGGAAAAAACATCATTTAATTTCTATTTATAACTAGATCAGATGATTGCCTCTTAAATTGAAATTTAACTTAAGAATGAGAAAAGATGAGATAAAATGATGTCTTATGCTTCAATGACTTTGCATTAATTTTTAAATCTTAAAGAATTGTTACCACCTGCAAAATAACTAAATAAATAAATAAATAAATAAGGCTTCTGGCTTTCGTAGTCTTTTCTGTGTCCTTACTGCATATTACCAAAATGCTTATGGTACATTATTGTGATAAAGATTATAGTATTATATTAATCTGATAGTTTGTTAGTAAAACCTTTAGCCAAAGATGCCTGTCACTGTACTCAATATGATTAAGCTTATCAATTTCTTATGCTAATATATTGTTATTACTTCCACAGTACATAAACCCATAAAGCTTGGCTGCAAGTGATTAAAATATATTAAGTAGGGACAGTAAAAGTGACAACAGACTCTCCACATGAATTTGGAAGGGTTTCTCTGAATAGAGATCTTGTTTGTTTGGAGTAACTTGATGGATAATTACTCCTCATGCTTGCATAATACAATCAGCATCCTGCTGACTCCTAAATCACCAACGTCACCTATGATCACATTGTTAGAGTTATACAAACTCAGTTCCTGTGAGAAATATCATTGAGATATTAATTTTCATTTTGGATAGTTTATTAATTCATTATGTGTATATTATTATTTTGTGCCAAAAACTCTGTGAGGTTTTTCTGGGTACACACAAATAAGTCATATTCTCCTACAGTTACCTTTAACTCTTCTAAAAACCAGAACTACATAGCTATGCACTGGTAAAAACAAAATGTGACATTAGGTGTCAAGTGTAACAGTCTCACTCTGACTAATCAGAAAACATCTTAATATAATGTGTGTATGCACTAACACAAGAGTGGTTAATCATGAGTAAATTTTTGTAATAAGTTAAAAGTGTGGGGGCCTGCAAAATGGTTCACTGGGTAAAGGCACTTATCACCAAGTCTGACAACTGAATTGTATTCCCAGGATATAGTGGAAGGAAAGAACTGAATTCTCAGGATGTCCTTTGAACTTGACCCATGTGCCTTGGCACATATGCATGTATGTGCACACAATAAGTAAAATGTAATAATTTTAAAGTGTTATGCTCTATGTGGTTCACCAGTGAAATTACTAGTGTATTTATTATTCCAGTTAAGTTTTGTAGAAGCTAGGGTCCCTAACACATAAAGTCTTCAAGGGCACCCTTTGAAGAAAGGTATAATCCAATGTCTCATAGGTCTGATTCTTAGCAAACAGGCTTGCAAGCAGAAATTGACTTATGGAAAAGTGTTAGGACTTTTTTCAAGGTCTGTACCTGGGGATGAAGTGAGAGCAGGAAGATTCAGCTATCTCCAGCTGAAGGCAAATTCCAGGGGAGACACTTAGCTGAAGTCTTGCAGCCATCTGATGCCAGCACAAGCAGCTGCTGGAGCAGGAAGAACTGTGTTCTGAATGGGCTTCTGTGTACCTGAGCACCCAGTACACAGCACTGTAACTTTAACGTAGAGCTGCAACTTTTCCTCATTTGTTCTGCTTCTGGCTGAGAAACCAAAAAATCCATCTATTTCTGTTATGCCACAGAAGATCCATTGTCTCCGCATTTATCATTATAAAGACCAACTTTTCTATTTTATACACAATGTTTAGCTACAATATTTATTATTATAATTAAATAGAGTAAAACCAATGTATGTAACATCTTTTGGGATCTATGTAAATCAAAGACAAGTAAATACTGATATTGAAAGTGATGTAAATATGTCATCTTTCTGAACAGAGACTAAGCAAAATACTTCAATTTTCTATAGCGTAGGTATTAATTACAGTTCAAAATAAGAATACAGAGAAGGCTTCCTAAAATTTTTCTAAGAAGTTTTCTTTCAGTTGTATGATTTTTTCCATGTATCAGGTACGTAGCTTTTATTGTTCACTACCACCATCCCTGTTCTGTCACTGCACACTCCTGTGAATTAAATTAGTCAGGTAAAGTGTAATGGCCAAGAAAATACACGTAAGGAGAAAAGGAAGCTAATGCTTGAAGGTTTTCTGCTTGACTGCTAGTGTGTGTGTGTGCGTGTGTGTGTGTGTGTGTGTGTGTGTGTGTGTGTGTGTGTGTGTGTGTCTGGTTGTTTTGAGACAAGGTATCCTGTAGCCCCAACTAGCCTGGAGCTCTCTATGTAGACCAGGCAGGCCTTGAGTGTGACATTAAAGGCATATGCCACCACACAGGCTTGTGAGCTATTTTTACTATGTAATATCTGATTTAAAAATAACTGGACACTAGAAGCAGATTTTTTTATGCTTTTATTGATGTTTTGTGTATTTCAGACATCATTTCTCAGTTCAGTTTAGACATATTCCCCTTTCCCTCCCCCCACCCCACCCCAGATCATGCACTCTGCTATAACTGTCCTGCCTCTTTCTCTTAGTCTTTTTTTTATGTTTAGGAATTCACATTTTCCTCCTTTAATTTTATATTACTCTAAAATATGTATAGATACTTCCCACTTATATACAGTAATTACAGAGTCTGAGAGTAAGTGGTGGATCGATTCTAGAGCCCATTAAGAGATTTACATTATAACAACATAGTTGCTTTCTGATAAGCAGAAATATAACAATAATGTTGTTCAACTTCCCTTTCATTTGGGAATTTGGTGTTAGCATCCACAAATGAGGGAGACCATTTGCCACTTGTTTTTCTGGGACTGTGTTACTTCACTTAGCATATTGGCTTTGAGTTCCATCCATTTATCTGCAAAGTTCATGATGTGATCTTTCTTTACCGCTGAGTAGTACTCCATTGTGTAGATGTACCACATTTTTGTCATCCACTCATCAGTTGAGGGGCATTTGGGTTGGTTCCAGCTCTTCACTATTGTGAAGAAAACTGCAATAAACATGGATGTGCATGTATCTTTGCAGTAGGATGAGTGGTATGGCTTGGTCAGGTGGTAGGCTCATTTTGAGTCTTTTAAGGGTTTTCCACACTGCTTTCCATAATAGTTGTACAAGTTTACATTCCCACCATCAGTGAATGAGTGTTCCCCTTTCCCCACAACATCTTCAGCATTTAGTGTCTTTTGTGTTGTTGATCTTAGCCAGTCGTATGAGTGAGATGATATCAGAGAGAGGTTTTAATTTGCATTTCCTTAATTATTAATGATGTTGAACACTTTTTAAGATGTTTCTCAGCCATCTTTACTTCCTCACTGGTGAAGTATCTGTTCAGCTCTTTACTCCATCTTTCGAGTAGGTCATTTGTTTTCTTCTTTGTTTTTTGAGTAGTCTATATATTCTTGACGTTAATGCTCTGTCAGATGAATCACTGTTGAAGATTTCCTCCCCCTCTGTGGGTTTTCTCTTCACTTCCTTGATTATTTCACTTCCTTGATTATTTCTTTCCCTGTACAGAAGCTCTTGAGCTTGATGAGGTCCCATTTGTCAACTGTTGACCTTACTTCTTGTGCAGCTGCTGTCTGATTTAGAAAGTCTTTTCCTACACCTATGTCTTGTAGGTTGTAACCAGCTTTTTTTTCTATCACCTTCAGGGTTTCGGGTTTTATGTTTATATCTTTGATCCACTTGGAGTTGACTTTTTTGTACAGGGTGAGAGGTAAGTGTTTAATTTTATTCTTCTACAAATGGTGATCCAGTTTTGCCAGCACCATTTGCTAAAGATGCTATCCTTCCTCCACTGAGGCTTTTTTTTCTTTGCACCTTTGTCAAACATGAGGTGGCTAAAATTATATTAGCTCAAGTTTGGATCTTCAATTTTGTTCCATTGGCCAATGCGTCTGTTTTTGCACCAGTACCAGGCTGTCTTTATGACTATGGCCCTGTAATATAGCTTGAAGTCTGGTAAAGCAATAACCCTCGGTATTGCATTTTTCACTCAGGGTTGCTTTAGCTATTCGGGGTCTTTTGTGTTTCCATATGAATTTAAGGATTTTTTTCCAAGTCTGTGAAGAAGCTCATGAGGATTTTGATTGGGATTGCATTGAATCTGTATATCAATTTGGGGAAAATGGAAACTTTTACTATATTAATTTTTCCAATCCATGTGCATGGGAAATATTTCCATCTTTTGATGTGATTTTCAATCTCCTTTTTCAGGGGTTTAAATTTTTTGTTGTAGAGATGTTTGGTATCTTTGGTTAGGTTTGTTCCCTGGTATTTTATTATTTTTGAGGCTATTGTGAGTGGGAAAGTCTTCTTATATTCCTTTTCCACTTGTTTATTGTTGGTGTAAAGAAAGGCTACTGATTTTTCCAGGTTAATTTTGTATCCCACCACTTTACAGAAACTCTTAATTGTTTCTAGAAGTTTTCTGGTGGAGTTTTTAGCATCCCTTAGGTAAACTATCATATCATCTGCAAAAAGGGATAGCTTAACTTCTTTTCTGATTAGTACTCCTTTAATTTCCTTCTCTTGTCTTATTGCCCTAGCAAATGTTTCAAGCACTATGTTAAAGAGGAGTGGTGATAGGGGGCAGCCTTGCTGGGTTCCCACCTTTAAGGGAAATGGTTCCAATTTTTCTCCATTTAGGATGATGTTGGCGGTGGGTTTGCTATATATGGCTTTGATCATGTTGAGAAATGTTCCCTTCAGCCTGATTCCCTCTAGGACTTTAAACATGAAGGGGTGTTGGATCTTGTCAAAGGCTTTTTCTGCATCAATTGAGATGATTGTGTGGTTTTTGTCTTTCAGTCCATTTATATGTTTTATGATATTTATTGATTTACATATGTTGAACACTCCCTGCATCTCTGGTATGAATCCAACTTGGTCATGATGGATGATCTTTTTGATGTGGATCTGTATGCAATTTGCAAGTAATTTGTTGATAATTTTTGCATCTATGTTCATTAATGAGATGGGTCTATAGCTTTCTTTTTTGTTTATATCTTTGCCTGGTTTTGGTATTAGGGTGATGCTGGCTTCATAGAAGGAATTTGGGAGAATCTCCCCGTTTGTATCCTTCTGAACAGATTGAGTAGTAATGGTTGTAGGACCTCTTTAAATGTTTTATAGAATTCTGCTGTGAATCCATCTAGGCCCAGGATTTTTAGTGTTGGGAGGTTTTTTATTACATCCTTATTTCTTCAAATATTATGAGTATCTTTAAACTGTCCATCTCTTCTTGCTTAAGCTTTGTTGGTTCCCAGGATTTCAAATATTCATTCATTTCTCTTAGGTTTTCAAATTTAGTGGAGTATAGGCTTTTGAAGTATTCCAGTATGGTTATCTGAATCTTGTTTTTGTCTGTTGTGATGTTACCCCTTTTATCACAAATACTATTGATTTGGAGTTGCTCTTCTTTTTTTTTTTTTTTTTTTTTAACTGGGCTAGAGGTCTGTCTATTTTGTTTATCTTTTCAAAGAACCAGCTTTTGGATTCATTGATTCTATTTATTGTTTTCTTTGTTTCTATTTCATTGATTTCTGCTCTGATTTTTGTGATTTCTCCCTGTCTTTTGGGTTTAGGGTTCATTTGTTTTTGTCTCTCAAGTGTTTTTAGCTGTAGTGTTAGATCGTTTATTTGTTCCCTTTCTGGTTTTTTGATGTGGGCACTTAGAGCTATAAATTTCCCCCTCAAGACTACTTTTAAAGTATCCCACGTGTTTTGTTGTTTTGTATTGTCTTTTTCATTCAATTCCATGAATACTTTTATTTCACTCTTTATTTCTTCCCGACCCATTCATTATTCAGGGTGGTGTTGTTTAGTCTCCACCTGTTCTTGTAGCTAGTTGGGCTTATTCTGGTGTTCATATTGAGCTTTATTGCACTGTGGTCTGATAGAATGCATGGAATAATTTCAATCCTTTTGTATTTGTTGAGATTTCTTTTGTGTCCCAGTACGTGGTCGATTTGGGAGAATGTTCCATGAGGTGCTGAGTAGAAAGTATATTCTCTAGTATTTGGGTGGAATATTCTGTAGATGTCTGTGAGGTCCACTTGGTGTATTATATTGTTCAGTTCTGATGTCTCTCTGTTTATTTTTTTCCAGTTGATCTATCCAAGGGGCTCAGTGGGGTGTTGAAGTCCCCCACTATTAGTGTGTTAGGATTAATCTGTGTCTTTAGATCCTGCAGAGTAGTGTTTATATATAAAGTTAGGTGCACCAGAGTTTGGTACATAGACAATTAGGATTGTGAAGTCTTCATTGTTAATTGTTCCTTTGACAAGAATGTAATGGCCCTCTTTGTCTCTTCTGATTAGTTTTACTTTGAGATCTATTTTGTCTGATATTAGACTAGCCACTCCGGCTTGTTTCCTGGTACCATTTGCTTGGAATATTTTTTTTACATCCTTTCACTCCAAGGTGGTGTCTGTCCTTAAGGGTGAGATGGGTTTCTTGTAGACAGCATATAGAAGGATTCTGCTTCCTAATCCATTGTCCCAGTCTATGTCTTTTGATTGGGGAGTTTAGACCATTAGCATTTAAGGTTATTATTGAGAGATGTGTGTTGCTTCCTTTCATCTTTTTTGTTTGCATTCTTGGTCTAGTTTTGTTTTTACTCTGTTATGCTTTTGTTGATTTCTCTCTTTAATTGCTTAGGGATAGTTGCTCCTTTCCTCTGTTCTTTGGATTGATTTGAGGATTTTCTTAGGTGTTGATTTCTTAGACATATATTCTTTCATCTTGTTCATGTTGTGAAAGACTTTTCTTTCTCCTTCAACTATAACTGAAATTTTTGCTGGATATAGTTCTCTGGGTTGGCATCTAAAGTTGTTTAGCACAGGGAATACTTTGGTCCACGTTCTTCTAGCTTTCATAGTTTGGACTGAGAAGTCAGCTGTAATTCTGATGGGTTTCCCCTTATATGTAACTTGTTTTTCTCTTGTGGCTTTCAGTATTCTATCTTTGTTTTGAGCATCTAGTGTTTTAGCAATTGTATGGCATGGGGAGTTTCTTTTCTGGTCCTATCTATTTGGTGTTCTATGTGCTTCTTGTATTTGTATGGGATTGTCTTTTTTTCAGTTTGGGGAAATTTTCTTCTATTATCCTGTTGAAGATCTGGTCAATAGTGTTGTCTTGGGATTCTTCTCCTTCCTCTATCCCTATGATGCGGAGATTTGGTCTTTTCATCATAGTGTCCTACATTTCCTGGTTGTTCCACCCCTGTTTTTTTTTTTTTTTTTTCAATTTTCATAATCTTTACTTGAGCTTTCTAGTTGCTCCATATTATCCTGCAGGTCCGATATTCTTTTTTCTGCTTCTTCCTTCTGTTTCTGAGGTTTTTTTTTCCCATCCTTTCCTGGTGGTTGGATGAATTTTCAATATCCTTTTTCATTTCATCCCATGATTTCTTTAGATTTTCCACTTCCCTCTGGAGGCCTGTCATTCTTATCTTGTAGCTTCTTGGTTCATTGGTCATTTTCTTTTTTCATTTTGGCCTGGGATCTTTTCAGTGTTTCAACTTCCTTCCAGAGTTTGTCATTTTCTCCCTCTAGGTCCTTCTTGAGTTTTTCATTCTCTTCCCTTAGTTCTCTAATTTCTTTGAATATGTCTACAGTTGTTATTCTAAGGTCGGTATCTTGGCTTCTTTCCTCAGAGATCTCATTGTAGGGATCTTCTGTAGGGTTGGTAGAGGTCGGTGTGGAATTATTATGAGCTTTTCCCATGTTGTTTTTTCTTTGTGTCTTTGGCATGTGGATTTGTCTGTTTATTTGTTTCTTTGAATTCTGGCACCTCAACATTGGCTGCACAGACTATAATCACCAATGCTCTGCCTGTTAGGTCCTCTGCACCAGAGCTCCACTCATCCCGCAGACGTTAATTATCATGTTATTTACTTACTCTTGTTACCTTATTTTAAAGGATAAATGAGATGGTATAGATATACTTGGATAGCTCTATGTGTTCCAGTTGAGGAAAATAAGGGCAAAAAAAAAAAAAAACTGACAATGGCTACATGGTTGGGCTACTAAGCAGAGCCACAATTCACTCTTTTATTATACAGCCTTCATTGAATTCCCTAATGACTTTACAGATGCAGTAGAAACATATATTACATAGATTGCCTATGGTGATTTTGACACAATTTCTCTGTAGTGCCACCTGGTCTAGAACTTGATGTGTAGAACAGGCTGGCCTTGAACTCATAGAGATCCGCCTGCCTCTGCCTGTGTCTGTGCCTCTGCCTCCAGAGTGCTGGGATTAAAGGTATGCACCACCATGCCTGACATATATGTTGCCTATGTTCTTGATACCATATTTTTTCCAATTATTTTTGGCATATAGTATTAACATCAAATTTTCATTTGTTTAATTATTTTATATATCAACATGAGGACAAGATAGCTTATTTGTTACAGTTTAATTTGCCAATAATGCAGGTGTATAAATGAATGTACAAAGACAAATATCTATCATAACACATAAACAATGCTTCCTTTTCTAAGTGTTTTAAACTCTGAGCTTGACCATGTATCCTCTGAATGGGATTATTTTAAAGATTAGAACTGTTTTTAATTGACTTTCTGGGACCTAGAGAGATGCTGCTTGTGCTGGCATCAGATGGCTGGAAGACTTCAGCTAAGCGCCTCTCCTGACAGCTCTTGCAAAGGACCTGGGTTCAATTCCCAGCACCCATATGGTGGCTAACAACCATCCATAATTCCAACTCCAGAGAATTCAGTGCCTTCTTATGACCTGTGTTATGACATTGCATGACAAGGGTGCACTAACATGCAGGCAATACACTCATTATTTACCCTTATAGCTCTATCTGTAAATAGTTATCTTATCCATTTCCCATGTTGTATATGAAAACAGCTGGCTGAATGATTGGCATAAAGGAACTCAGGAATACTGAGATATTTTAATCACCTGAAAAATAAAGCTATTTTGTGTGATGATAATGTTGGAAGATAACCAATACATTAAATAATTTAAAAGGAAGACCACCTGTTATTTAGAAAATTGTATAGCACATAAA
This sequence comes from Rhizomys pruinosus, assembly GCA_009823505.1. NCBI lineage: Eukaryota > Metazoa > Chordata > Mammalia > Rodentia > Spalacidae > Rhizomys > Rhizomys pruinosus. Next base: position 1,058,786 of record VZQC01012994.1, on the reverse strand, counting down.
AATTCACTTTAAGAGGATAGTAACTTCATGTTTACTTAAAAAGGGGGTGGGAGGAAAAGGTCAATTTAGTTACATACAAGAGCATCTCATTGTTACTGCGCCATGAGTAGAAGTCCAAGGAAGTAAATATCTGAGAAATGCCTTCCTACTGTATTGGTGGTGATAACCAATTAAAATGCTATTGTTATTTTATTAAAGCCAAACTGTTATTGTAATTTCATTTTTCTCTAGAGAAATATCAGAGATTTTATTGAACACGTACTTTTGAAAAGTTGAAGTCTTTGAAAACTATTATCATTAGCATGGATTAGAGAAAACAACTATATAGGGAAAAATGTGTTCCTTAGGAAACTGGTGGATTATTAAAACATAAAGAAATAAGGAGGGAAACTAAGAATTGAGTGATATTGTCAACTCTCTTTTGAGACAACTTTGAAACAATTATTTCATTTTCCATTTTCTTTCTCATTATGGGACATATTAATCCCCCTATTTTTCTGTGGGCACAAAGAAATGAATAAGGATTCATCCACAATGCTAATGAGCCCAAATCTTGTAAGTACAAATGTAGAGAGTTAGAGCATAAACAAAGAAAAGGAAACATTGAAAAAGTGGTGCATCTTTTTTTACTAAAATAGCAAGCATCTCAGAGTCATAGTCTGTAGCATCTGAATGGAATCTCTAATTTTATGGGAAATGGATAAAATTAATTTTTCCAAGAAATAAATATATCCTAATATGAAATAATTCCCATTTACCAAGTTAAACTTTTTCTTTTTGAAAACCAAGACTTTATTTTGGGAAAAAGTAAACCAGCATGCTGGGGTGGGAGGAAAAAGGCTCTGACCCTGATAACTTGGCTCCCTGGCCTTTTATACAGGGTCTAGGGAAATTTTAGCAGGGTTTGGGTAATTTCTAGCCTTACTGGATAATAGCAGGGTTACAGCTCATGGTTAGGTCAGCCCACCTGCCCCCACATATCAACAGTTATCTTTAGACACAATCCTGCAACTGGAATGAGGAAATGTTGGGTCAGTCCACCTGCCCTCGCATACCAACAGTTATCTGTTCTTGAGGCCTCGAGCAACTGACCTCACCAAGAAAAGGTCAATTGCCAATAAACCTTGAGCAACTGACCTTTTCCCCCAATTTGGGCAGGTTCCAGTAACTGCTTGAAATGGTGGCTGTACTCAAAATGGGCCTCTCTTACATTTCCCCCTTGAGTTGTATACTGGGAGGCTAATCTTAGACCCCATCATCTTCTTCCTCAGGGGATTCATACCTGGTCCTGAGTACCATGATTTTATTGGCATTTACCTACTGGTTAATAAACCTGACAAGTTAAGGATGCATGGGTCACAAGTCAGAGCAACCAGAAGGATAAGTTTACTGGCAGATCCAGGATGTCTTCAGCTCTCAGCTGAGAAAGAAACTGACTCTTTGGGGGGTCTTGACCCTAAACTGCCTCGTAAAAGTTAAAATTTTAAAAATTCTTATGTATTTGAATGTATTACCTGCACCTGTGTCATGCAATACCTGCAGACATCAGAAGAGAATGACATATTCCCTGAAACTGGAGTTACAGATAGTTATTAGCCACCATCTGGGTGCTGGGAACCAAACCAGGGTCCTTTACAAGGAGCAAGTTTACAAAAGCAGCAAGTTCTCTTAACCACTAAGCCATCTCCCCAACCCTATCAAGTTAAACTTTTAACTTAAGAATAGTTCTGACATATTAAGAGAGTGGTAAATGAACATTTCTGGTGGCTCTTATGTTTGTAATAAGGTCCAGCAGGTATCATGCAGGGGATCAGAACTACTGTTCTTATTAATATTAAAATAAGATTTGCTCCTCTAGGAAACAATTCGAAGTTTATTTGTCAGAGACATTTGTCATTTTCCTCCTTTCCTTCTTGATTCCTCTCAGTTGGAAAGCACAGATGTGTTCAGCATCTGCCTCTCTGGCACTCATCTCGAATTTTACTTACCAGCTAAAATCCTAACACATCACACAACATTTCATCATGGCCACATATTTAACAACTATTTCTTTCAAATGCGTACATGTTTCTGAAATCATAACCTATTTCAACTTTACTTCGAAAGCTTTCTGAAGAAGGTCCCTTCCTAGTATTTGTGTTTGATTAAAAAGTTTCTTAGCCGGGCGTGGTGGTGCATGCCTTTAATCCTAGCACTTGGGAGGCAGAGGCAGGCGGATCTTTGTGAGTTCAAGGCCAGCCTGGTCTACGGAGCGAGTTCTAGGACAGCTGGAGCTACAGGGAGACTCTGTCTCGAAAAAACAAAAACAAAAACAAAAACAAACAAACAAACAAAAAAAAAGTTTCTTGTTTTATGGGATAGGTATGTAGCTTTTTTCATATGAATGAATGTCCTAGATTAGGTAACTGTTTGCTAAGCCCAATGTGCACAGCTATGCATGCTCTAATGCTGCCACTGCCAAATTTATTTTTTTTTAAAAAAGCACAATGGACTGCAAAGAAACGTTCTTGCAAATGTGTGTTTCAACTGCTTATCTGCTTTAACTCATTTATGATAGATTAAATAGTTGTATTCCAAATCTTACAAGATGCACATCTTCAGTTTTTCTCATCCTGGACATCTCTAATTATTTGAAACTAGTAAGGCATGAAAATGTGAGATAAAAAAGCAAATTAAATCTGTAGACTGTATGGCCACAGGCCTTAGCAATTATAGCACTTTTAAATCCATTATGTTTTACTGTGCTTCAACTCTGAATCTTTTTTTCTTATGCTGATGTCAGAAGATAATTATCTAGGATGTCCATCCACTGGTAAATGACAATCTGAGTGGACCCTGAAAAAACTAGGTGCACCCAGAGGACAAGCCTGTGTAATTAGCTCAAGAATCCTTTTCGCAGTCCAAGGTCAAAGAATGCTGACCGCATGTATGCACACTGTCTGACAGCCAGAAAATGAGGAAGGCAGGGAAACAGTACAAGGCCCATAGGTATCTTGGGAGATTCTCTAAAGGGACAATCTTAGCAAGCTTCTAAGCCTACCAGATCAGGGACTCTACGTCACTGCACAAGGTAGAGTGAGAAGGAGATTGCTTTTGTTATACATGAGATCTCAGTTGATCCTCATGATGTTAGGATGTATTTCTCCTCTTGTTTGTATGTAAATCACCAGTTTTCACTTGATTTTAAAACACAGTTGGGCTGGAGAGATGACTCAGTGGTTAGGAGCAGTGGCTGCTCTTATAGAGGACCAAGGTTAGATACCCAGCACCCACATGGCAGCTAACTGTCCATAACTCCAGATCTAGGGGAAGCCAGCATCCTCTTCTGACCTCCATCAGCATTTCAAGACACAGATGGACTCACATACACACAAAAATAAAAATGATAAGTAAAATATTCTTCTTTTTTGGTATTTTTGAGACAGGGTCTCCCTTTAGTCCCAGCCAGCCTGGAGCTCTCTCTGTAGACCAAGCTGGCCTTGAACTCATAGAGATTCCCCTGCCTCTGCCTCCTGAGTGCTGGGATTAAAGGCATGTGCCACCATGCCTGAAACTAATAAAATATTCTTAAAAACAGAGTTAAATGCATAGCTGTGAAAAGGTTTTCTTGTTATACCTTTCAGTATTAGCCTTACATATCCCTGCTCAATTTTTATTAATGTTATCTCATATATTCTTATAAAATGCTTTAAACTCTTTTGGGGAATAATGCTATAATTAAATAAAATAGCAAACACTGACATAAGGGAACTAAAAAGCAAAATATGATATCTAGATATGTTACTGACATTAGATATATGGAAATGTCATGATTAACCCATTTCTTTGTATGCTAGGCAACGAACTGTAAATCTGTTAATGCTGTAAAATTTTACTTTTGAAAAAAGAATATGATTGACAGCCACACAGCAGCCATGAGGTGACTGAACAGAACCGCTTATCTGACCTCTTCCCATGTCTCTTGGAGGGCGGAGCACTGGGAGCTTAGCCCCTTAGAAGTCTATGTTGGGCTGGAGAGATGGCCTAGCAGTTAGGAGCGCCGACGCTCTTGCAGAGGACCCGGGTTCGATCCCCAGCACCCACAGAGCGGCCGAGAGCCGTCTGAAACTCCAATTCCAGGAGAACTCCAGTTCCAGGGGAATTCGACACCCTCTTCTGACCTCCACGGCATTGCACAACACGGGTGCACAAACTTTCATGCAGACAACACATTCATACACATACAGAAATAAATAAAATTAATAAAAAAAAATTAAAAAAAAGAAGTCTATGTGTTCCTACATCACTCAGTTTTTCTTAGTATAACTGAGCACAAATTGAAACTTTACATGATTCCTTTCCTAATCCCTTCACTTTGTACTTAAAAGCGTATCAGCTTGAAAATCACCTCCCCCTTTATTTAATTCCAGCTGAAATTGTCATCTAAGAGCAGTGGATAGGCCTTCCCTGAAAGCCTTTCTTATAAAGACCATCATCCCTGGTTCAGTCTCAAATGACATTTTATTTGTTCTAGTTTAAATCACAGATACTAAAACTATTATCTTAATATTTTTATATGATAGACTTCTGAGTCTTAATTATTTTACTTTCTTTTCTAAACATTCTTGAATTAGACATATTTTTCCTGGCGTGCTGGATAGCTTTAGTGTCAACTTGACACACCTGGGTTGAGGGAGCCTCAGTTGGGGAATTGGCTCCATTGGATTGGCCTGTGGCCATGTCTGTGGAGTATTGTCTTGATTTTCAGGCAATGTGGGAGGGCCCAGCCCACAATGAGTAGTGCCACCCTGGGCAGGTTGGGCATGAGCCAGGGAAGCAAGCCAGTACACAGCATTCCTCCATGGCTTGTGCTTCAGCTTCTGCCTCCAGGTTCCTGCCCCGAGTTCTTGCTCTGGGCTCCCTAAGTGATGAACTGTGACCCAGGAGATGTAAGCTGAATAAACCCTTTCCTCCCCAAGTTGGTGTCGGTCAGAGTGTTTTGTCACAGCAATGGAAGACAAACTAGAACAGAAATTGGTACCAGGAGTGAGGTATTGCTTTGACAGACCTTACCTTGGTGTTTTGGGGAAGGATTGTGGAGGCGTTTGGACCTTTGGGCTGGGAAAATCATTGAATGCCTAAAGATTGTTGCTGTGGAGCTTGGAGCAATTTTGCTGAAGGATTTGTAGAAGATGGAGGCCTGGCTTGTGAAGTTTCTAGTTTGAAAGGGAAGCAGAGATCATCAGGACTGTTTGGACAATTGATGCTGGTTAGCTGGGGCTGAAAAATCAGCTGTAAGTAACAAGAGACCAGCATCGCTGTGGTGAAATCTTCTGGGAAGAATTTCTTCAAGGTCAGTACACAGAAGCTGTGATCCAGAAGGGGCCTGAGCCTCCATCTCAAGCCAGAAGCAGGACTTGGTAGTATTTAAGAGTCTCCTATATGGTTCTGGTGTTGAAATTTGAGGGGAGGTCACAGAAAGCAGCCGAGGCTTGGCACTGTGAGAGGTCAGGAAAGACCATTGGTGGAAGTGCACTGTGGCTGCAGTGAAGACCCCAGGATTGCAGGGGTCATGGAGAGAATCTGAGGCTTTGCATCAGGAGAGGTCAGAAGAGACCATTGGTGAAGGTGCTGCCTCAGTTTCAGTAGCGACCCCAGCTTTTTAGAGATGCCAGGACCTTGGGACGACCACCAAGAGCAGCAGCAGGTGTGGAATGGAGGGAGTCTGGGCCTGCGAGATGAGCTGTGTGTGCCAAGGATGGCAGAGTCAGAGAAGGGGAGCTGCCGAAACCGTTTGCAGCCCAGAAGATCATGAGTGAGTTCCCAGGTGTCCAGCCTTGAGCTACTTGCTGGACTTAGATTTTGTTTGAGAGTGCCTTATTCTTCCCTTTGAAATAAGACAGTACTTGTTTTGGATTTTACAGCAGCCCACAGTTAAGAGACTTTTAACACACTGTTAACTTTTAAGTGTTTGGACATTCTAAGGACTGTGGGGCTTTTAAGGTTGTACTGTCTTAGGTTGTGATTGATGTTAACATCATACTTTGGGGATAAGAACTGGAAAGGTGGTGGTTTAATAGTGATGTGTTTTGTGTGTCAAGTTGACAAGGGGTCAATTGTGCTGGATAGCTTTAGTGTCAACTTGACACACCTGGTTTGAGGGAGCCTCAATTGGGGAATTGGCTCCATTGGATTGGCCTGTGGCCATGTCTGTGGAGTATTGTCTTGATTGTCAATGAGTAGTGCCACCCTGGGCAGGTTGTTGTGTACCTTATAAGAAGGCAGGCTGCACATGAGTCAGGGGAGCAAGCCAGTGAACAGCATTCCTCCATGGCTTGTGCTTCAGCTCCTGCCTCCAGATTCCTGCCCCGAGTTCTTGCTCTGGGCTCCCTAAGTGATGAACTGTGACCCAGGAGATGTAAGCTGAATAAACTCTTTCCTCCCCAAGTTGATGTCGGTCAGAGTGTTTTGTCACAGCAATGGAAGACAAACTAGAACACTTGGAAACAAAGAAGAAGGCTTATGTATTTTTGAAAAACTAAAATCATATTTGTGAGGCTAAGTTCTTGAGGTAAAGATCAAGCATTTATTATTTTCCTTTAATTTACCACAGTAACACAAGCACCTAGAGAACTGACTTACAGTAAAAGCTTGGTAATAATCTAGTAGTTTTAGCCCAGTCACTAAGGTATTAGATATTTTACAGTTCCATGATTCACAGGCTTTTTCTCATATGTGCTTTTCTGCTTAGATGGACAGTTGGTACAAACCAGTGATTTTTAAGAACACGAGTATCTTAACCTGGCAACCTAGTTAACCTCAACTGCAGCATTTACAAGCTGTGTGGCAGAGGGCAACACTTCACACCTATAGGCTTACATATCTTTACCTATAAAGTAACAATAATAATAATAATAATAGTAATAATAATGTTTCAAATGTTATAAGAATTAACTGAAATAGTACATGTCATATACATATACATATACATATACACATACACATACACATACACATACACATACACATACACATACATATACATATACATATACATATACAGTAAGGAACATGGAAAGTACTTTATTAGTTTTAGCCATTGTTGTTAACTGGTAAAAAATTCATGTCAGATGTGACTGGGAAACATTTATGGCACCTAAGGTAAAATTGTTTACAACTGTTAGAAGAGAAATAATTAGGGCAATATGTATTTTAACATTATGAAAATCTCTTTCCATTTCTGAAGAGCAACATGGACAGTCTATAATAACATTGGATAGTCACAGAGAGAAAAGAGAGGGAAGGTGAGAATGAGAAGTGGGAAGTCAGGAAGAAACAAATCAAACAGTATGGTTTCCTAGGCAACGCAGTTTTCAGAGGCTGGAAGGTGGCACATGCCGTACAGAGTCTGCAAGAAAATCATGTCATGTCCGGACCCCATCTGAGCTACATTTTAAAAGAATGCAGATTCCTTTTTACTGTGTAATGAACTATAGAGACCAGAAATAATATTTTATAGAATGGCAGTGATCAAAATTGAAAGGAATCAGAAATAATTGATCGTTCTTTACAGGCTGGCTATTGTAGGCTGAGGGAAGGCATTCACAAAAAAAGCTTAAACCCTTCTGCCAATTTTTCAAAGTAGCTTTGATGGTATTTAGATGGAAACCTCATTTTACAGCGAATTGAATTTCCACAGAACCCAGGAGAATCAAGCAGCTGGCATAGCAAGTTATCTGAATTTGATCTAAGTTGACGTCAGGGGGCTGGGAATGCCCAAGGCAACCCTGCGTTCTGCTTCTTTGTGCAGCATTTTGATAGTAGGGGGATGTCTGATTATTAATCATTCCCTGACAGTGTTGGCTCTGATCTTAAACAATTGGAGAACATTTAGAAATTTCACTTTCTTGGGTTTTCAAGCGAGACATTTATTCCAGGAAAATTATACCACAGTATGATGATTCAGTGGCACAATAAATGCATGTACCCATACAATAAACCTAAAATATCTAACTGCAACGTTTGGTAGAAGGCTCAATCCAAAGCATTGTTGTTGAGAAGAGAGCTTATTTTGTCAAACATTACTGGTAGAGATTTACATAAAGAGAATACTGAGCCAGATTTTAGGTCCAAATATAAGTGTTCATTTTCTGGGTATATCTATACAAACAAAGAAAGACACACTCAGTGTGGGTATATAAGGAAGGTTAGTTGCTTCTGTGTTAACAATTCATATGCATTAATAAGTATCAATGCCCTATAGTGAAAATAAATCCCAGATGGCTGAGGCATTGCATAAATCCTTGGGTGCACTATATAGTCATTCATGGATACTAAGAGATGATAGAGCATTCAGTTTTATATGGTACTCTGTGCAATAGTAAATAACCACTGTTTTTCATGATGTTATTTGGTGTTATGTTAGTTGGTGGGTTGGGTTATATATAGAAAGCAACCAGGTATTGACGGATAGGACCAAAGTATAATTTATTTTATCTCTATTATCTTCAGAAATTATCTCCTAGTTTTCCCCGACAGTCTGGAGATTCTGGAAATTATTTTTTAAAAAGGGACCCAAAACCGGGGTTAATTTGCCATGATGATTGCTTAGCTACCTGGCTTAGTAGCTTGAGCTACACATATCCTGGCAGACATGACTGGTCATCAAGTGGCAATTGATAAGTCATAAAATTCTACATCACTATATGAAAAGGAGAGCTGACACAAGTTATATTTTACAAATGAGAAAATGAAAAAGCAAAAAGACTGAGCAGTTTCAGCAGAAGCAGGCAACTAGGTAGTTTCAGAACTGAGGAAAACTGCAGGCACTAACATATCATGTGTTACTCTTTCATCCAAAAATGTGAGATAAATGATATAGAGATCAAACTGAAGTGAAATTGAAAGTGGTGTCACATAGACAAAGCTGTAGGAACTCTGGTCTATTGCTGTCATTTACTATGGATGGGTTGAAGGAAAGGGTGCAGACATCATTAGTGTATCCACTTTACTCATTTGTTCTAGGAAGATGATGGGAAATGGAAATTGGAAAATGGGAAACAAAAAATGGAAATACATTCTGGCTTTACATAATATATCATTGGGAACTCTGACTAATCAAAGATTACCTTGGATTATTCAAAGTTTAAAATTCCATACGTAAGAAGTAACACAGTCCCAGAAAAACAAATGACGAATGGTATCCCTCATCTCTGTGGATACTAGCACCAATTACCTAGTAGTAAGTATTTCTTGTGCAGGGCTCCTTGAGCTTTTGTCCAAGTAGTTGGGAGAGGCTCATATTGGAAAGAACAACAGAAAAGACTGCTGTGTCAAAGAACTGACTGAAACGGTGAACTTCTGCTTGAAACAGTCAACATCTATATCGAGAATTTTGAGAAAGACTGTGAAAAAGATGAAAAACATGTTTGGCAGAATGCATGAGCTCTGATGGGGTGGGGGATAGGGAGGGGGATGTGAGTCTAGATTCAATTTGTAACATAATCTTGTAACACACACACCACAACACACCACATATATATTATCATATATCATACTATATATATATATACAATAAAAAAGGAAAAAAATAAAAATAAATAAAATTTTTAAACAGGTCCAGAAAAAAAAAGAAATCTCAAATTATAGGGAAGTCAAATTACAGAAGAATCAACTTTTATAGGACCAGCCTAGAAGGATAACTATATCAAGTAGTTGGCTGAAGCAGTCCTAGTGCATCACAGGTTGGATATAAGAATGTAAGTGTTGCCGGGAGTGGTGGTGCACGCCTTTAATCCCAGCACAAAGGAGGCAAAGGCAGGTGGATCTCTGTGAGTTCAAGGTCAACCTGGTCTGCAAACTGAGTTCCAGAACAGTTGGGGATATAAGGAGACCCTGTCTCAAAATGACAAAAACAAATGGATGTAGGTGCTACTCCTTAGATACGATACGATCAGTTAATGTTGAGATCAACATGAAAATGTTTTATGTGGAGCATATAGACAGGAACCCCTGGACAACACAGACTTGCCTTGCTTTCCTAGAGAATTTGGGAATCCTAGTAGAATTTCCCAGACATGTTTTACAGGCTTTGGTTTCTTAGTAGTTCATGGTGTGGAAAAGCAGAGCATAGACAAGAAAGACAAAATCCTGAGAGTTGTTCCTGCCCCTCTAGGGAAAGAGGCCACTGTGAAAACTATGTTGTACCTGGCCTCGACCTACAGTAAATCCTATCCTGTTAAATTGTAGTCGCATTGTTCTTTTGACAGGGGTAAGTAATCATCTTTAGTACATTGGTTCAGTTTATGTCAAGGTGATTGATAATGTTCACTTAGTTAATTATGATTGAGCTTAGCTGTAATACAAAAGATGTAGCTGTATCTTTTTTATATTTTATTATTTTTATTTTACTGTATGAGTTTTTTGCTTGTGTGCATGTAGTGCACCATGTACATACAATGCCCACAGAAGCCAGAAGCCAGTGTTACATCCACTGGAACTGGAATTAGGGATAGTTATTAGCTGCCATCTGGGTGCTGGGAATCCAACCTGGGTTCCTCTGGAAGAACAGCAAGTGTTCTTAACTGCTGAGCCCTCTCCCCAATCCCAACGGTATACTTTCTTTAGAAATATAAGCATTATCCTTGAAGGCAAAACCAGTGGCAGGTATGTACCAGGAAGGAGCTTACCTGTGAAAGCTGTGTAAATGTCATGCTACCCACCATCCAGCCTCAATAGTTCACATCTGCAAAAAGGAGCTAGAGGTACTTTATTACTCTCAAGAACTCAATGCCCTTCTACCCATTCAGCTCCTGGTTGTAATGAACCAGTCAACACCAAGTAGCAAGGGCAAAGATAATTATTGCCTTAAGGTCACTACTCGAAGAGTTCTGTTAGTAGCCTCTCCTAGAAAAAAAAAAATGAAACATATAAACAAAAAAATAAATTCCATTGTAGAAGGGATGGAGTGGACTCCCGGTCTGCTTCACCTGGCAGGTCCTTGGACTAAAGCAGATGTTTATCTTATTGTAAACTATGAGTACTCTTTGTCTCTGCAATCCCAGGGTAGGGGATGGGATACAGTTTATGTATATACAATATTTAAGGATTTTTTTTAAGTTTTTCAAACCTCCTTGGTGTTATTTGGGGTTCTGCATAGCAGAACTTACCTGTTACATAGGAAGAGATTTATTTTTAAGGAATTTGCTCACACAGAGAGAACAAGTAGCCCATGATCTGCCCAGCAAGTTGGACCCCAAGAGACCTAATGTGGGCCTAGTCTAAAGTAGACAGGATTCATCCCCAAGGAAACATGAAGCTTCATTTTAAATCCAAAGACAGGCTAAGAGCCGATGTCCTAGGTCCAGCAACCAGGCAGGAGGAGTCCTTTCCCAGCTGTGGGAAATAACTAACTGTTCTATTAAGGGCTCGAACTGATCTGGTCAGACCCACCAAGATTAGAGAAGGCAAATTGTTTTACTCAGTCCACCAATTCAAATGTTGCTTTCACTCAAAAATACCCTGATAGATAAACTCAGAATAATAGACAACCAAATAACCTGGGCACCCAATAGTCCATTTAATTGACACATAAAATTAATGATCAGATCCTGATATTTACTCGTATGTGTACAGCAGTGAATTCATATAGGCTATGGAAAATGGCTATTATTAGAGATGAGCAGGAAAAAGGTAATATCTGACGATGGGAGCATCCTTGATTCTGACGATTAAGATTTAGAGATTTTGCATTGTGTTGATAATGATGCACACATGATTCTAAAAACAGCCCTTCATGGTGGATGACAGTAACATCCAGGGATTTGGTTTAAGCACCCCCGAGAGGATCACTGCTCTTCCTTTAGTTTCACTGATATTTTTTATGAAAAGTCTTGAATTTCCAAGGGCCTATTCTTTTATGATTACAGGGATAATGTTCTTCCAGTGTTTAAAATGGCATTGCAAAATGACTTCATTTAGTGTTTACCACACTTTAAAGAACATTATCAAAATAAATAATCTCTTTCTTCCTTTGCTTTCTTGATCATTCCCTAGAAAGAAGCCTGTAGACAATAGTTGAATCATGTTTCAGCAAACACATTGCTCACTTAAAAGAGAAGAATTATATTTTGGAATTCAACACATAACACTGTACAGTATGAGAATCTTCAAACAAATACAACTGTAAGATCTCCAATTTTGTTATTTGAGAAGCTAGAAAATATGAGAGTTGTGGGACTCTTCAAGACTAGAGTTTTACTTTTCTAAGTCTGATATATGAACTTAGAATATAACTTTGTATGTGTGCATGTGTGTGTGTGTGTGTGTGTGTGTGTGTGTTTCTTAAAGAAATGAAGAGAAAGTTCTATCTGGCATCTGTGAAATGGTTTCCATAAAAAGGCCATGGTTAATACTGACAGTGTTGGGAAGATCTAAATATCAAGGTGATCAAAGGGCTTGTCTTTAAACAAACAAATCAAATTACGGAATCTAAGTTTTGGAAGAGATCATGTAATTGCAGGGACTCAGGACTTTTCAGGGCTTTTTACAAATACAGCTTTAGAATAACCTTTCCCTACCACCAGCTAACTGTACCCACAGAGTAGGAAAAAAAGGATCCCATGGTAGAGATTTCCATTTGAAGGCTTCCACAGACCCAGGTCTGATAGAGGAGGCAGCTAAGTCTCAAAAAGGCTACAGTTTATTCAGATACATGACTGATTTTTTGATCATTCTCGGACTAAATCTCTCAAGTCACACTTTGTAAAAACTTGCATTATGATTCTTCAATGTACTAGACTTTGTAACCGCCAGGTTGAACAAGCAGGACTCGTGAGTGCAATCAGAAAACATTTGTATTCTTTCCAGTGCCATTCAAATCCAAGGAAGAAGAGAGATCCAGCAAGCCATCAACCCTCAAAGGAAACTCTGGGAATTTCTAATCTGCCCTTTGTTTGTCCGCTGGCCTCTTTTATAAACTACATGTGAGATGTCAGCTAAGAGTCAGAATAGCTGCATTATGTATGTCCTAGAGATGGTTTGGCAACTTTAACAGGTTGGATTATTTGCCATTTATTGTTTTGACTTTGGACTTTTAAAAAATGTTATTGAATTTTTGTTGATTTCACACAATAGCTCTTAAACATATTTATCCTTTCCCCTGGTCTATTTATACCACCACCATAGCCCGCCCATAGGACTTCATGATTTTGTCATATATGTTAAGGCCTGTAGAGTCAAGTTTGTGTACCCAAATGTCCCTGGGTGTGAGTTTATCCACGGGAGCCTATTCAGACTGTCTAGCACTACTTCCTTAAAGAAGACCAATTCTTCCTCATCCAGCAGTGATCAGCTGCCAATAGTTCCTTCCAAAACCTTAAATCTACCTTTGGCCTTTTTTTTTTTTTTTACATACTTCAAAGTTATTTTATGCTAATTGTAAATTAATAAATTCAATCCAGGAAACTTAGGAAACACATCAAAAGAAGTCAGGATAGCCAGGATCACTTAGTTGAGAGTCCCATTGCTGCCCCCTTTTAGTGTAACTCTTTTTTGATAGTTTTGCTGTAAATGTGCATGTAGTTCTTTTTATTTAAAAAAAAACTTTCCATTGAAGTTTTGTGCATTTCCTACATCATTTCTCAGTCCAATTTAGACTCATTTCCCTTTCCATGTCCCCTACCCCACCCAAGTTCATGCATTCTGACACACATGTCTTGTATTTTTTCCTGAGTCTTTTTAAAGTTTTTCAAAGCAGAGGAATGTTGTTTTGGGGAAAACTTTACTGTTTCAGTCAGTTAGTTCTTTGTCCCACTTCTTTTATTGTCGTTGTTACCTCCAATTTGTATTGCTTCAATTTATGTCATACCTATACTACCATTATGTCATCTGAAAATAAACTGTATGTTACTTCTAAATCATATGTTGGGATTCATATTTTTCCCTTTTAATTTTATATTACTCTAAAATATGCATACATACCCTCCACCTATATATCAAAATTACAAAGTCTGAAAATGATAGGTTAATTCTAGAGCCCATTAAGGGATTCATATTATAAGAGCACAGTTGCTTTCAGATAAAGAGAAATAAATTAACATTGTTCAGTTTGCCTTGCAACTAGGTACTTGGTGCTAGCATCAACAAATGAAGGACACTATATGTCATTTGTTTTTCTGGGACTGTGTTACTTCACTTAGCATAGTATCTTCTAGTTCCATCCATTTACCTGCAAAGTTCATGATGTAATCTTTATTTACTGCTGTATAGAACTCCATCGTGTAGATCTACCACATTTTCTCTGTTCACTCCTCAGTTGAGGGGCACTTGAGTTGGTTCCAGCTCTTCACTATTATAAAGAGGGCTGCAGTAAACATGGCTATGTATGTGTTTCTGTGGTAGGATGAGACTTGTGGGTATATACCAGGGAGTGGTACGGCTGGGTCAGGTGGTAGGCTCATTTTGAGTCTTTTAAGGGTTCTCCACACTGCTTTCCATGGTGGTTGTACCAGTTTACATTCCCACCAGCAGTGGATGAGTGTTCCCTTTCCCCACAGCATTTAGTATCATCTGTTTTCTTGATCCTAGCCAGTCTTATTGGAGTGAGATGATATCTTAAAGTGGTTTTCATTTGCATTTCCTTAATTATTAGTGACATTGAACACTTTTTAAGATGTTTCTCAGCTATCTTTATTTCCTCACTTTTGAAGTCTCTATTGAGCTCTTTACTCCATCTTTTGAGTGAGTCATTTGTTTTCTTTTTTTGTTATTTTTTAATGTGTATGAGTGTACTGTCTGCATGTAGGTTGGTGCACCCGTGTCATGCAATGCTACAGAGGTCAGAAGAGGGCATCGGATTCCCCTGGAACTGGAGTTAAGTCGGTCCTTAGCCACCATGTGGGTGCTGGGAATCAAACCTGGGTCCTCTGCAAGAGCAGTTGGTATTCTTAACCACTGAGCCATCTTTCCAGCCCCATCATTTGTTTTCTTACTTCTTTATTTTTTTGAGTAGTTTGTATTTTCTGAAAGTTAATGCTCTGTTAGATATATCAGTGGTGAAGGTTTCCTCCCACTCTGTGTTTTGTCTTCACTTCCTTGGTTGTTTCTTTCGATGTACAGAAGCTTTTGAGTTTAATAAGGTCCCACTTGTCAATTGTTGGCCTTATTCCTGGGCAGTTGCTGTTTGATTTAGAAAGTATTCACCTATGCCTCCATGTATTGTAGGCTGCTGTGACTTTGGCCTTTGTAGCACTGGTGGTGCATCCAGAGGGGATGGGGATGGAAGACGGTCCTATACAGGCCGTCACAGATACTGTGCACCAGGCCTTTAGGGTTACTCTGTGAACCTTAAAACCTGTGAAGGCTCTTGGCTTTAAGCTCTTTTCTTTTTTTTTTTTTTAATTTTTTTTAATTTCATTTATGTGTATGAATGTATTCTCTGCGTGTAGGTCTGTGCACCCTTTTAATGTCTTTATTTATGTGTATGAATGTATTCTCTGCGTGAGGTCTGTGCACCCGTGTCGTGCAATGCCGCGGAGGTCAGAAGAGGGTCTCGGATTCCCCTGGAACTGGAGTTCTCCTGGAATTGGAGTTACAGACCGTTCTCAGCCGCCATGTGGGTGCTGGGGATCGAACCCGGGTCCTCTGCAAGAGCAGTCGGTGCTCTTAACCGCTAGGCCATCTCTCCAGCCCCGGCTTTAAGCTCTTTTCAAGAAGGGAGAATAACTTGTTTTAATCAGGGCAAGGTTGATTGTGGGGAAGGAGATTCCATAAAGGCAGGAACCAGGGTCACTGCCTGGCACACAGCAGGCTTTCAGTAAGTGAATAAGTAAAAGGAAATTTATTGAAATTAACTCCTGTAAAAATAGATTTCTTAGGGGGCTGGAGAGATGGCCTAGCGGTTAAGAGTACTGACTGCTCTTGCAGAGGACCTGGGTTCGATCCCCAGCACCCACATGGCAGCTGAGAACCATCTGTAACTCCAGTTCCAGGAGAACTCCAGTTCCAGGGGAATCCGAAACCCTCTTCTGACCTCCACGGCGTTGCACGACACGGTGCACAGACCTACATGCAGATAGTAAATAAATAAATAAATAAATAAATAAATAAATAAATAAATAAAATATTTAAAAAATAGATTTCTTAGAATACTCTAAAGTGATTTAAATGAGATTAAGGCTGGAAAGAAATACCTGATGTTGTAGAGGGTTCTCATCCTGGCGTGACGCTCCATGGCCTCCCTAATGGTGAATCTTAGTGATCGCTGCAGACATCATGATGCCACAGCTTCACTGTGCACACCATAAATGAAGAAAACCAGCAGCAATCTTGGGGAACATGGACTGGACCAGAACATGAGTGTTGGGGAGATTGAGGTATCCTGTACAATTGACAGGTCAATATTTTACATCTTAGATGGGAGAGCATGTGAGAAAGCTGTTTACAGAGTTTTATTACACAATCTCTTTGAAACAGATAGCTTTTCAAAGAAAAACCTTGTTTTTAAAAGCTTTCAAAATATCTTTTTACATGTGAAAAATGTATATGCTACTGCATATCCCTTCATCTTCTTGCTAAATGGAGCACAGAAAAAAAATCCTTCACTTGTCAATACTTTAAATATCTAAATTAGTTTACAAAATGTTTCAGACATGTTCAGAAAACAACATTCAGCTAATAAAATATAGCTCAATATATAATCTGCTCCTATTAATGAATTCTGTAAGTTTCTTTAAGATTTATATTTTGCTTTTAATTGTGTGTGTATGTGTGTTTGTCAATGCAAGTGATTGTGAAGGCCAGAAGAAATCACTGGATCACCTGGAAATTAAGTTATAGGCAGGTATAAGCAGCCTAATGTGGATACTAGGACCCAAACTTGTATCCTTTCCAAGAGCGGCATGTACTGAGCCATTTCAAAATATCCTCTTCAAATCTACTGCTAAATCAGGTTAGAGCTTTAATCTACCTGAAAAAAAAAAGCTGTGAAGCTGCCAACCTTATCTCTGTGCTTATGCTGACTATCGCAACTTCATTTAGTGACACCCCGGCAAAAGTTACTAATTCTTCTTTTAATATTTTATTTATTATTTTTAATGTATATGTATGAGTGTTTTGCCTGCATGTATGTAAGTGCGCCACAGGTGTGCAATGCCCCACAGAGTCCAGAAGAGGGTGTTAGATCTGCTGGAACTGGAGTTACAAGTGGTTGTTAACCATCACGTGGTCCTAGGAATCAAACCTAGGTCCTCTGGAAGTACATACAGGGCTCTTAACCACTGAGCTATCTCTCCAGCCCCAACAGTTACTAATATTTGAAAGAATAACATCCAGATATCCCATGGTAACAGCTAAATGGCAGTATTTTTAAATTTTCTGGGAGTTTCTTTCCTGACCGTCACCAACCTATTTCTATTCATCTCATAAAACTACAATTGCTCCAATTTTAGCATCATAGATTTATTTCAATGGAAATGTAGATGAGCATGTTTCTCACACAGAGACCATTAACTTTCATAATATTAAAGATATGTCATTTTTATTTTTCTAGGATAAAATCTAAATACCATATGCATGCGATTGTTTTATGAGTAAAATCAATTTAATGGCCACTGCTGTTCAAGCTGATGAAATAAGCAAGTTATGCAAACATTTGTCTCTATGTCAAGATCAAGTCATTTTTCTGAAGCGGAATTACCATTTTCATTTTAATATTCTAAACTAGGATTTCACAGCTGCCTTAAAATTTTCCTTCTCAATAGATATAAAAATTCTTGAATTTGATCATTGTGTGACTTTTCTCTTCCCTAGCTCCTGTCATAGATAAACGGCCCTATTGTTCTTTTTATCTGTCATTATTTTTTTTATTTTTATTTATTTATTTTTTTTGGTCTTTTCGAGACAGGGTCTCCCTGTAGCCCCAGCTGTCCTGGAACTCGCTCTGTAGACGAGGCTGGCCTTGAACTCACAAAGATCTGCCTGCCTCTGCCTCCCAAGGGCTAGGATTAAAGGCGTGCGCCACCACGCCCGGCTTTATCTGTCATTATTATCTCTCGGTATTTGTTGACAAAATGATAAAACTTATTATGTGATTTAATTCAATTTCTTTCTAAAACAACATAATATCACACATAGTAGTGTTGTTAAGAAGTATAATTGCAAGGTATATCCCAAGATTTTGTCTACTTAAAATATATGATATTTATATTTGAATGGTAGGTTAGAATGTGAATGTAATAAATTCAGTTGGTGAGGTGGGCGGGTCAACATTTAGGCACATGTCATACAGTTTTCCTAAGCATAAAACCTAAAATCAGATTCAAGGCTCATGCAGTACCAAAAAAAAAGACATTGTTTGGTACAACACAATGTCGCCCACAGATTTGCCAGAGACTATCACATCTTCCACTACATAAAATTGTACAAAGAGAGTAATGGCAATGAGAGCAGTAAACCGTATTCAGTAGAATGTTCAAAAGTTACATATCTCAACATTTTGGGGGATGTATTTCCAGGCATTCACTAGGACTATTAAAATCAGTGAGAGGTTTTTAAAATTATTTTTATGCGTGCATGATTATTTGCATGTCTGTAAGTGCACCACATGTGTGCAATGGCCATAGAGGCCAAAAGAGGGCATCAGATCCCTTGGAAACCAGTTATAGGTGGATCTTAGCTGCCATGAGAGTGCTGGGAACCAAACGTGGGTCCTTTGCTAGAGCATCCCAGTGCTTGCCACTGCTAAGCCACTTCTCTAGCCCCCAGTTAGTGTTTATGAAGGAGATACAAGATCGTTGAAATCCACCCTAGATAGAGAAAACTACTCAAACTATGGGTGCCCAAGTATTTCTGCAAAATAAACCCATATATCTGGATCAAAAGACAGAATATTGCCAAGCCCCCATTTCCAGGAGCCCGGTGTGCCACACCCTAATCAAATACTCTTCCATCATACTAGATTTGATTCTGTCATTTTTATTTTTTAAGATTTTTTTATTCCTGAAGGAGCATTAATTTTCTGCACAGTTTTTTCCTGTAAAGTTTTAGTGTTGCCATCTCTTCATCAGGGACAGGAAGGATGAGAGGGCTGGTTGGTGGGAGGTATTTCCACTTCTCATTCTTTCCCTGCCCTTCAGAACTTGGCTTTGTGTTTCTTGTTTGGTTTGATTTTTGTTTGTAGGTTGGCAATTTTTTTTTTTTTTTTTGGTCTCCCTACAGCCCCAGCTGGCCTGAAACTCACTATATAGACCATGCTGTCCTTGATCTCTCAGAGATCCCCCTGTGCCTCTGTCTTCAAAGTGCTGGGATTAAAGACATGCATGGCTTTGTGGGGATTTTGATGGGGTTTTTTGGCAATTTTTTAAAACATCTGGCTTGGATTACTATAGAGTCTTATTTTATATGGTTTTAGCAATAGGATGGAAACATCCAAAAATGTGAAAATGGTACTTTTAAATGACTATCTCATCCTTAATTTCCCTTGAGGTATCTGTGGTCAATGGGAACACCTAGGAACTTCGGAAGGACTGGGACTAGAAGTCAGCAAGCCTGGGTTCTCTCTCATCCATTAATGCTTGGAAATACTAGTCTGACAGTCTAAAACAGCTCTGTGCAGGAGGCTAAGCTAACCCTCCTTTGTTAACCTTTGTAGAGGAGCGAGAAAGATGAGACCTCAGGGATAGGGCAAAAACACTGGAAAATGCCAGCCTGTATAAAATATTGTTTCCAAGTCTTTTGAAGTCAACTATAATTACCATGCTGGTTAGAATTCAAGTTAGAGATTCTGCTTTGCAAAGTTAATTAGTAGCTTAAGCAGACAGAAGTAAAAGACCATGCCATGCTGCAAGCTGATTTGAAGGTGAAAAGAGAACTATGGATTTACTGTTCCTAAAAGGACTGGAGAAAAAAAAAAATCCAAGATTAGGCTTTGTGCATCTCTACTTTCTGAACATGATTCCTATAAAAACCACAGGTTTGATTATTTGTTTGTTGGGGTTTGTTTTTTTTGTTGTTGTTGTTGTTGTCGTTTGGGTTTTTTTGTTTGTTTGTTTTTTTGTTTTGTTTTTTGTGGTTTTTTTGGTCTTTTGAGACAGGGTCACCCTTTATTCCCAGCTGGCCTGGAACTCACTATGTAGACCAGGCTGGGCTTGAACTCAGAGCTCTGCCTGCCTCTCCCTCCCAAGTGCTGGGATTAAAGGCGTGCTCTACCACACCCACCAAAAAAACCCACAGTTTTTTAACCTCACTTTGCCTCTCTAAGAACCTGAGTAAAGACCTAGACCTTCTTTTAAAACAGTGCACATTCCAGTTCAAGCCTTTGTCAGGCTTGTATGGCATAGCTATTAACCTATTTAGTTCAAAGACTGCTCTTAATTCCATCCATGAATTCCTTTCAGAAATGTCTTTTTCTATCATTCTTATTCTTTTTTTAATTTTATTTATTTTTGTATGTGTATGAATGTACTGTCTGCATGTAGGTCTGAGCACCCGTGTTGTGCAATGCCGAGGAGGTCAGAAGAGGGTGTCGGATTCCCCTGGAGCTGGAGTTCTCCTGGAATTGGAGTTACCGACGGTTCTTAGCCACCATGTGGGTGCTGGAGATTGAACCGGGTCCTCTGCAAGAGCAGTTGGTGCTCTTAACCGTTAGGCCATCTCTCCAACCCCCTCATTCTTATTCTTAATTATGAAGTTCTTCAAGGGAAGCAGTTGTGCAGTCTGGAGGTACACCCTTCATCATGGTCATCTCCAGAAGGTCTCTCATCATTGATCTGCTTTTCATCCTCTTCATTCCTGACTTGAAGATCTTTTATTTTCTCTTACTTTCAACCCCAAATTATTCTGGCTCAAGTTTGTTTCCTTTTGTTAAGCAGAAAAATATTTCTTTCAGAAAGGTTAAAAAAATAAACAAGCCTTGTTTTTATGCTCAATGATAGTAATTAAGTCAGACCTTAGTTGTTTTTCATTCTTTGAACTTAAAAATGCTCTGTATAACTAACTTTTTTGTTCATGAACTTCCCCCATGGCTTCAGTTGTAAATATTTTATTGTTCTGGTTACTCCTTGTACAAACCAAGATAGACTAGGTTATTCAGCAGAGATCCAAAAATCTCAACAACTTAACATTGTGAAGATTTGTTTTATTCTATTTCCATGTCTAGGATAATAGCCAAAAGTCCAGGGGCTCTACTAATTGTACTCAAACAGGCTCTGGGGTAGTTGATGCTTGATTTCATCTAGGCTTCCTCACTAAGAAGAGCTAATATAGCAAGGTAGTCACATTTTGTCTGAATCTGCACCCAGTGGCACATACCACTTTAGCTCAAATCTATTGCTCAAAGTATAACACATGGCTGGGCTTGATTTCTAAAGAGCAGGTGAGTGTTATCTCCTACAATGTGCCTAAAAAGAAGGGAGGTAGGCCTATTGAAATAGCACACAATTAGTCACTATTTTATTTCTTTCTGGACTCCACTATAATATCTTCTAACCTTTTTAGTGATCTCGTTGAAGTTAAGCAGGGCAGAAAGGGCCTATGGTTATATTTTTGGCAGAAAAAGAAATACTCCAGATTAACTGTAAAATATAATGTGCTGAATTTAACATAAATAGCACATCTAATGAACTTAGAAAAATAAGTCCAAGGAGGAAGTAAAAACAAACTTGATCATAGCACCAACTCACTATTATTAAACTACCCTAACACACCTAGTCCTTAAAATAACACATGATTGCCATTTCAGCTCATTGGAACACACCTCTTTCTATAACTTCAACATTCTTTTTTGTTTTAATTTTATTTATTTCTGTATGTGTATGAATGTACTGTCTGCATGCAAGTCTGTGCACCCGTGTCGTGCAATGCCGCGGAGGTCAGAAGAAGGTGTCGGATTCCCCTGGAACTAGAGTTCTCCTGGAATTGGAGTTTCAGACGGTTCTCGGCCGCCATGTGGGTGCTGGGGATCGAACCCGGGTCCTCTGTAAGAGTGGTCGGCGCTCTTAACCGCTAGGCCACCTTCAACATTCTTAGTCAGGACCAATCCTTATGCCAAAGAGCGAATACAAATACCCCAAATACTATCTGGCTGGCCTATAGATTCTAAGCTAAGTCTTCTATGACTACAATCAAAGTGACAATTTCAAATTTGCTCCATTTTTTTTTAACTCAGAATCTAACTCCTGCTGCCCCAGTTAGAGTGACATTTTGAGTGACGACCAGCTCGGCAAATCTCCTCAGCCATTATCCCCCTAACAGTTGACCTTAGGGCATTCTTAGTGGGCTACAGCATTCTTTCAGCTTGACCACTTGCTGGAGGGTGATGGAAAGTAATGATGACAAGCAAGATGAGCCCTAGCTTCACATATTGATTTCTTAAACACGTATGAAATAAATGCAGATTCATTGTCAGAATGATCACGACTGGAAATCTTGACATGGAAAATCACTGGTACATAGCTGTTCTTGTAGAAGCAGAGGTATTACTGTAAAGATGTTTAGAGAAGGTAGCCAAAATAAGAAAGGAATTCCATCTATCACTCTACGAATAGAAATTCTTTTTATTTATTATTTTTTATGTGTATGAGTGTACTTTCTGCATGTAGGTAGGTGCACCTATGTCATGCAATGCCGCAGAGGTCAGAAAAGGGCATCAGATTCCCCTGGAACTGGAGTTAAAGACGGTTCTTAGCCGCCATGTGGGTGCTGAGAATCGAACCCAGTTCCTCTGCAAGAGCAGTTGGCACTCTTAACTGCTGAGCCATCTCTCCAGCCCCCAAATAGAAATTTTTAACCCAAATCTTCTTGACCACTTCCCATAGGAAGGAAAGACCTTTGGTGGATTATATGGACTAATTGGACATTGCCTACAGTTTCCTGTAGGCACAAGTAATTATATGTATATAATTGCTAGAGCATACATATCATTCAAAAACTAGATGAACTTCATGTTTATTGTTTTGTTCTGTTTTTGTTTTTTTTGAGACAGAGTCTCCCCGTAGCCTCAGCTGCCCTGGAATTTGTTGTGTAGACCAGGCTGGCTTCAATCTTACAGAGATCCACTGCTTTTGCCTCTCAAGCACAAGGATTAAAAGCATGTACCACAACTCCTAAGGAACTATATTTTATTTTCCTGAAAAATGATAATTTTATGAGGTTTCTATTTTGTGTGCTAGAAATTAAGGGTGAAAACATTAAGAATTAAAATCTTGCAAGATGTGCTAGTATACACCTTTAATCCTAGCACTTGGGAGGCAGAGGGAGGCAGATCTCTGTGAGATCAAGGCCAGCCTGGTCTACATAGAGAGTTCAGAACAGCTATGGGTACAGGGGGACTTTGTCTCAAAAAGACTTGTAAAAAAAAAAAAGGATTAGTTTTGGGCCAGGTGTAATGGCCTTTAATCCCAACACTTGGGAGGCAGAGGCAGGCGCATCTCTAAGTTTGCGGCCAACTTGGTCTACGTAGCAAGTTCCAGACCAGCTGGGGCTACAGGGAAACCCTATCCCAGAAAAAAGAATAGTCTTGAGTTGGGGAGATGGCTCAGCAGGTAAAGAGATTTGCCATGCAATCAGCAGGTAAAGAGACTTGCCATGCAATCATCACAACCTCATTTCCATCCCCAGAGACTATATAAAGGTCAAGGGAGAGAGTGCACTCCACAAAGTTGTCCTCTGACTTCCAGGCATGTCTCTCTCTCTCTCTCTCTCTCTCTCTCTCTCTCTCTCTCTCTCTCTCTCTCTCAATCTCTCTCTCTCTCTTCTTTCCTCTCTCTCTCTGTCACACATACATACATTTCTCACTCATAATCTAGTAGTAAGAAATATATAAATAAACTTCAGTGAACCATTAGAGTCTAGCTATGTACAGCTAATGTTTATGAGGACATAAGCATAGTTTAAACTATGAAAGTAAGTTGGCCCACTAAAAGCTTCACATGAGGAAACAACACTTAGAACAGTCTATCATTCAGCATCATGTTCGAGGCTTTCTTCTAAATCAATATCTTCATTTTGTCCATGTGAATATAAAATGATTCAAACACAATATAGCTACATTAAAGGTCATGAACCTAGCTTTTTCTGACAACCAAACCTATGCTCTTATGTCTAGATTGAACTTCCTCCTATTTACAATGTCTGATGGGATTGAAGAGGCGCATCTCATGTAAGAAAGCAATCATTCAGCCCTTCATTTCCTCCCATGTCAAGACCGTGCCTACTCAGCTTTTTCTGTTGTTAGAGTTTCAGCAAATAGAATTAAATCTAACTTTTGAAATCTGTGCATTATTAGCCTCTTAATTAAGCCACTATGGCCAGCTAGTGTCTTCAGTCTGGGTTCAGAAGACATAAATATGATAATATGGAACTTGTTTACCATTTAAATTCACAGCACTTTCCAAGTAAAGTTAAATATATATACATAGATAGAGATATAGATATACATTGTTTACTTCTTTTTGATCTTTTTGAGACAGGGTCTCCCTTTAGTCCCAGTTGACCTGGAGCTCGCTATGTAGACCAGGCTGGCCTTGAACTCACAGAGATCTACCTGCCTCTGCCTCCTGAGTTGTGGGATTAAAGGCAAGTGCCACCATGCCTGGCTAGATATAGATATATTTTTTAAAGACTAATGTGACCTGCTAATTCAATTCATAAAATTTCTATTTTGAAGGGGAAATTAAAAGTCAAAGTGATGGAAAGGTTTTATTCCTGCAATTGCAGATAAATTGCATTAGACAAGCTGTCTCTGAAGGCTAGTGGGAAAGGGACTCAGTCCCCTAGCTCAGAAGCAATGCCAGCCAGTGAGGTGATTTAGAGTGTAGGAAAACAGCAAGCTACACCTTGATTAAGAGCAGGCTGGATTTGGCAAAATTCTGCTTAATTTGTCTCTAATGATTTGGCACAGGGAAAGACTCAGAGCATTCCTGTGTTGCCCTGGCTGGTCTGGACTCCTGGGCCCAAATGAGCCTCCTGCCTCAACCTTCCAAGTAACTGGGACTACAGATATGCATTATTGCATATGGCTAATTAAATCTTAAGAAAATGGGCTTTGAAAAGCATTATAAATCATGAAAAGAATGTGATTTCTTCCTGAAAAAATATCAACCCTTCCTTTTGTTTTCCTAAGCTTGCCCCCCCCCCCCGGCCCCATCTCACTACCACGGATATTCTAACCGGCATGTGGCAAGGAAATTTATATCACGTCTCTCGATATTATAGCTTCTAAAGCACTTTAATGTGAAATAAAGCAAGCATAATTTCTTAAAACACTTTCCCTATAACTAAAAATGTAATCTATACTGTAAATGACTTTTCTTAATCACAGTTAATTACAGTGTAGCTTACTGGAGGCCTGGCTATTTGCTTTGGGGGTACAGCATTTTATTCTACCACCTCATATATAAAAATATAACATTCTGTGCTCTATGGGAGCAGACAACACCTAATGCATGGTAGCTTGTCACCTCCTGCTAAGCCTCCTTGGCCTCATTGCTTTGGGGTGATATATTTTGTGACTGTTGTCACTCGTGTGGTTGAAAAGGAAAAGGGAAATGAATAATAGGATCTGAAGGAGTGTAGAAGGCATGAGTCTTACCATGATCCTTAGGATTTGCAGAAGCCTTTAAAGTTATTTGTGCTGCTTTGTGCCCTGTGTCAGCTAGTATTTCATCTTGGCTCTGCTTTTGGTTTTTTTAAAAATAGACATTTTACAAATCAGTATAAGGTTCTTCATCTTTCCAACCCTCACACCATCATTTAGATCCTGGCCAACCCTGTTAACTCTTAATATAATCTTCACAGCCCTATACTCAAGAGACACAAAATGCATGCTAAGATGCCATGACAGACCCCTAGAAAAATCTTTTTTTTTTTTTTTGAGTCTTTTTGACAGGGTCTCCCTGTAGCCCCAACTGGCCTGGAACTCACTTGCTATGTAGAAGACCAAGCTGGCCTTGAACTTGGAGAGATCCCCTGCCTCTGCCTCCTGAGGGCTGGTATTAAAGTCATGACCAATCACTCCTGGCCTAGAAAAATCTTTTAAAAATACAATGCAGGTTCACCTGAAAATAAAATACATAATGGAATTTCACCTCTGATGAGCATATATTAATATTAAGGTCAATTTGCAGTTTGCTGATGTTATAACTATATCTTAAGGTTATAATTCACTTCATAATAGAACACCTTGTTCAAAAAAGACATCTTTGTGTATAAATATTAAATTTTATACATTCCTGTAAGTCACTTTTCCACAATATCCAAGAAGTAAAATCAATATTTATAAATGTCCAAGGCAATGAGATATTAGAGTAGAATAAATATTTTTTTCTGAAGAAGATGAATAATCAATTTTGACAGTCTTATTCAGATAAAAATAGTTCAAGCACTAGCTAAGCAATGTTAATAAAAGTGAAGATATTATGGGTCAAGGAAGCTAAAATCCTAAAGAAATTTTATTCTGTAACTATACTGTGTAATGGTCAAGCTATTTATGGGCTTCATTCACTTCTGAAATGGTGATTGTTTTTATCAGTTTCCTGGAGCTGAATAAACAAGAAAATATCGCCCTCTATGAGTGGGTATGCAAAATGCATCTTTTATTTTTTTTTTAATTACTTCTTTATTTTTTTCATTTTTTAACAATAAGTAATAATTTATGAGTACAAGCATCCTTCATGTAAAACCAATTTGCAAGCAGTTGTACCCAAACCCACACAGCCCATGGGTCCCACCATCCAGCAGGGGGGGCTTGTATGTTCAATCAAGTTGATCAGATGAGCGACCAGACTATATTGCTGTAGTTTCATCATTCACCCCAATTGCAGCCCTTACATTCTATCACACCCCCTCTTCTGCAGATTATTCCCTAGGCTTCAAAAAGGGGCACAGGTGGACGAGAAGCAAAACAGTCTACTTTCTCTGGAGCTGTTGTCTTGGACTCTGGTCAATTCTGGCTGTTTCCTTTCATGGGCTGACACTTTGTCCATGAATAACCTTTCAATCCTACTAATGAAGCACAAGCAATTAGATATATAGGTACACCTCACCTGTCTGGAAATACTGTGCAGCAGTGGCAGCCATATGCCTGTATATCCCAAATATAATTGGCTATTAACTCTCTCCTTGGAGGAATAACCCATGGCTGATGCCACAAGCTTACATCTTCTAGTGGTTAGGAGATGTTATAAGCCACAGTAAGACCCTGTCATATTTTACAGAAAAAATGTAATTCATGGATTAACATACCTTCCAAACATCTGTGTCTATACCAAAGTAACCTACCATAACGATTAGTACTGTTTAAATACCTATATATCTAATTGCAAAATGCATCTTTTAAACAACTATTTTAAGATGGAAAAATTGGTGCCATAGGCCCATTAAAATGAGATGTTTTATGTTAATTTTTTGCCTTATAAATAGTTTATTGGAGGTAAAAAGTAAAGGAAGAAACAGTCGCTATTGTTTCATCAAATCATGTCTCAATAAATACTGACATGATAAAGCACAAACATCTCAGAGCTCGCTCTGACAAGAACTCATGCCTGCCAGTGCATGGTCCCTAAAATTGTATATGTAGACTTAGGGTGAGTTATGCATAAACTTACTGGGTATGGGAGGGGGCTTATAAAAAGAGTATTCCATAATCTTACCTTCAAAAATACTGACCAAACACATTTATGTTTGTTCTAAGTAGTCTAAGGGACTGTGGTGCCCCACAGGCTACAGAAGCAATGCTTTCCAAGCTGTGGGGATGGCACAGCTGTTAAAGGCATTGCTTGGAAAGCATTGCTTGGAAAGACAGCACCAGATCAGTCAGTTCTACATTATTGGATGGATGTTCTCTTTTCTTACTAAGAGGGGGCCTTTCCTACTCCTCTCTAAAGTCCCATTTCTCTTGGAACTCTTTCCTGTTTGGCTCTTGTGAGTCAGGGATAAATTGAAGCAATCCTTTCTTCTGAAAGAACGATGTCTTTGGTGTTTGACAACTGACAGAAGGAACAGATTTCTCCATTTGGTATTCCCAAGGCTTTTACCGTCCATTCCAGAACTGTCACTCACCCAAGCTATGCCATGGCCATTTCTGCCTTCCCCATGTGGAATAGGCTTTCCATGATTAGCAGACTGTCAAAGATACCAAGGCCCATACTCAGCTGGCATACTAATGACAGTCACAGACATCTGTCATTTATGATTTTAGTATAGCCTTTTCTGAATGTACATAAAATCACTATTTTCATTTATTTGTTGCTTCTAACACATGTTAACTTTGACATAATCTACGTCAGCAGTTCCCAGTGTCTCGGAATATAGACCCTCTGCCAAACAGAGCAGTGCCTTGATTCAAGGGAGGCCTCTGACCTGCTCAGGAAGATGACTACAATCAAAGCCAATTTTCTCATCCCCCAATAGTATCTGTCATGCTTCTAGCCAATCATCATGGAATACACAGCAGCATTGAAGCTATGACTCAGGACTTGAATTGAGGTTTTCTGGCTTATCACGATGGAAACATTATTGTAAGCAATTAGCAAACTTGTTAAAATAGAGAGATAGAGGATACATTAGACTACAGTATGGAGTCTGATATTGTAAATTGTTTAGAAAAATCACAAAAGCCGGGTGTGGTGCCACACGCCTTTAATCCTAGCAGTTGGGAGGCAGAGGCAGGCGGATCTTTGTGAGTTCAAGGCCAGCCTGGTCTACAGAGAGAATTCCAGGACAGCTGGGGCTACAAGGAGACCCTGTCTCAAAAAGAAAAGAAAAAAAAAAAAAAAAAAAAAGAAAACCATGAGAAGAGAATCAAGATTTTGTTTCACCAATGTGATTTTGAAAACAAGTGAATGTTCCCTTGCCCCTGTTTAATTGTAGAGAAGTGTGTATCTTTGTGGTCTACCATCTTTAGAGTACTCTATTGGTCATTTTCATCTCTATATGTCCAAGTTTTGTCAAGTGACCAAATATGACCATGAATTCAGTGTAATCTTCTCTTTTTGTGTTTTATTTTTTAGGTAAGTATTTCGAAATTCTTCTTTCTTAATGTTGAAAGAAAATGCACCTGACTGATGCAGAGCAAATGGCTTTAGAAACATAAAATAGAAACTGATGTGAATGGTAAAGAATGACACATTCCTGATCCCGGTAAGAATTTAAGTGCCTTGAAAGAAGTTTGCCTTTCCTAAGGGTGGGGACTAGCAGGATGGGGGTGGGGGGGTAAGAGGAGGATTGTTGCTGTGCAAGTGAAGATTCCAGAGAATGTTCATGAAATGCTCTTTCACACGTGCTTATTGGCTGTTCTGAGGACTCGCCATTTCTTTTTTTTTTTAATTTGTATTTTATTTTGTTTTTTTTTTTATTTTTGTATGTATATGAATGTACTGTCTGCATGTAGGTTTGTGCACCCGTGTCGTGCAATGCCCCAGAGGTCAGAAGAGGGTCTCAGATTCCCCTGGAACTGGAGTTCTCCTGGAATTGGAGTTACAGACAGTTCTCAGCTGCCAGGTGGGTGCTGGGGATCGAACCTGGGTCCTCTGCAAGAGCAGTCGGTGCTCTTAACCGCTAGGCTATCTCTCCAGCCCAGGACTCACCATTTCTAAGCTGGAAATTATCCACTTATGTTCAACTCTTAGACCTTTTCTAAGTAGAAATAAATGTGGGAAATGTTAAAGATGATTTTTTATTTGTTTATTTTTAAGGGATTCTACAATATAAGAGCACAGTTGTTTTCAGATCACATTAATGTTGCTCATTTTGCCATACAATTAGGTAATTGGTGCTAGCATCCACAG
Source organism: Rhizomys pruinosus (assembly GCA_009823505.1). Lineage (NCBI taxonomy): Eukaryota > Metazoa > Chordata > Mammalia > Rodentia > Spalacidae > Rhizomys > Rhizomys pruinosus. The sequence continues at coordinate 1,029,027 of VZQC01012994.1, read as the reverse complement.
ATGAGGGATAGCATTCATCATTTGTTTTTCTGGGACTGTGTTACTTCATTCAGCATGATATCTTCTAGCTCCATCCATTTACCTGCAAAGTTCATGATGTCATCTTTCTTTACCGCTTTATAGAACTCCATTGTGTAGATGTACCACATTTTCTCTATCCACTCGTCAGTTGAGGGGCACTTGGGTTGGTTCTAGCTCCTTGCTATTGTGAAGAGAGCTGCAATAAACATGGCTGTGCATGCATCTCTGTGGTAGGATGAGTCTTGTGGGTACATACCCAGGAGTGGTATGGCTGAGTCAGGTGGCAAGTTCATTCCAAGTCTTCCAAGGGTTCTCCACATTTTTTATATATTTTTGGTATTTGTCTTTAAAGGGGAGCTAAAACAGAGGAACTATTTTTAATATTTTATTTTCATTTATATGACTCTGCTAGAACTTAAATATATCTAACATTTGGTCTGAATGTTTCATCCAGAATCTGGATGAATTAGAGAAATACCAGTGATTTCAAGCCTGCTCTATGTATTCCTTTATTTCTTTTTCATTCTATATGTGCATCTCCTATGTGCGTATAGAATAATGTGTAAAATAGTTCTAACAATTCGGTGGTGGTTTTCCCATCTGAGTCATTTTAATATAGCTGTGGCTTTCAAGAAATTTTGTTTCTGTTTTTTTGTTTGTTTGCTTTTTTGTTTCTGTTTTTTGTTTGGTTTTTGTTTGCTCACTTTTTTGTTTCTGTTTTTTGTTTGGCTTTTGTTTGTTTGTTTGTTTGCTTTTTTGTTTTGAGACAGGGTCTCGCTGTGGCCTCAGCTGGCCTAGAACTTTCTACATAGACCAGGTTGGCCTCAATCTTACATATATCCACCTGCCTCTGCCCCCAGAGTCCTGAAAATAAGGTGTGCCCACTACACCCAGCTGAATTTCAATAATGCTAAACATCTGTTCATGCTGATACCAGGATAACACACCTCTAATAATAATATATTACATTTAATTTAAATTAAAATGATACAATATAAATAAAAAATACCTTATTGTAAATACATTAACAATGAAGACAAATTGCAAAGTTTGAGTAGTTCAGAGACTGGGACTTATGGCTAAATATTGTTCTTTAAATTACTATTCTCCTGGAATCTCCTTTCTTCAACTCTCCATCAACTATTTGTTGTTCAACTCAGGCCTTATGTCTGGTTCAAATTCTTCCTCGGGCTAAGTAAAGTATGGCTGTATATTCATATTCTGAAGTACAAAGGGATAGGGCTTACATGTGTGAATTTCTGGTTTGCATTCCATTCTAAGAGTCCATATTAGAGTGTTTAGTTTAATTATTGTTAAGTCGTTCCATGTATATTAGTTCTATCTTCCCCACTTAGAATACAGGATGTGGTAATGATGTTTACAGTGTGGACATACTCTGGACAAAGGATTTTTACATAACCTTGCAATCAAAATGATAATTTTATCTTACCTTGTTTATACTGTAGACAAGTTCACTGAACCTTGGGGTTTTCTTGCAACCTAGAACATTGAATTCCTTATAACACTTCCTTGCCTTTGACCCAGAATAATGTATGAATGTGTGCGGTGTGTGTGTGTGTGTGTGTGTGTGTGTGTGTGTGTTTTACATATCAAGAAAGCATTGCAAACAGCACTTTGGAAGCAATGAAAATATAAAGATTATCCCATTTGCACTGCAAATGATAGATGGGATTAAAATTGATGGTGTCTATTGGTGATTGTGTGCATCCTGGGTCAGTAGGGGTAAAAAAGGATATTATTATCTAACAACACAGTTCCTCTTTTACCTGACTCCTTGTAGTGTGGCATGTGCTCTGTAGTCATATAACAAATATTCATCAGATTTAGTGATTGACTAAGGAGAATTTAGCCATTATAACTACTCAAAAGATTATATATCAGTGATACAAGAGTCTCTGAATATGAGGGTTAAATGACTACCTAATGATAAAAAGAAAGTCTACCTACAAAGCGCCTAAGATTACTTCATTAAATGGATTCTTTTCCTTTACTCATCCTGGCAACTGTAAGCAAGGATGAAATATCAAAAATAGTAAGTCAGGTCTACAAATGCAATCTGTTCCACAGTTAAATACAGATCCATTGATGGGTTTAATTAGAGACAGTTTGGTGAACCAGGGGAGTGCTGCCTTGCTTCCTATACAGCCTGTTGTGAGAATCTCATGCTCAGTGTTACACAAAACAAGTCAAACATCTACAAGCTTACTCATGTATAGACTCAGAAACCTTGCCGATGGTATATGTTTTTAGGTTAAAGGAGAAAATCAGTCTGTTAATTTTTGGATTCATAAAAAATATGGTGATAAGGTAACACAGCACCCAACTCATTAAATCTTGAGGTGCTTAGAACTATGCTACTGCACGAGAGACAATACTTAGTGATTTAGAGGACCAGATACACAACCTTTGTGCTGTACCAGAGGGATCTGAGATGCCTTGGTATTACATAGAGATGTGAAGTCCTTTGTAAGGTAAATTTGTAGAATCCCAGAAAATTGCTTGGCCGAGTGATGCAATTGGTAGATGATATAATAAGGTATTTATGGCTAAGATTTGGGGGAAAAGAACAGGTCATTTAGGCTAAACTGTTCTACTTGCCTAGAATCAGAAGTATTTTCCTTTTAGTTTTAGAAAAAGAACAATCAATAATGAGTTAATAACTATTATATTCTAAATAATATAGCATTTATGATTATAATTAATAATCATTATAATAAAAACTTTCTAAATTTCATGAATGTAATCTTACTTTGTCTTCCTTAATTTGACAGCTTGAACATAATCATTTGTATACCCTATCCTTGTTAAAAAGGTACTAGTGATTTTTGCATTAAATCTCAATTAGTCAATCTATTTTCTCACAAAAATCTTTTTAAAAAGCAAGATATTGGGGCTGGAGAGATGGCTCAGTGGTTAAGAGCACCGACTGCTCTTGCAGAGGACCCGGGTTCGATCCCCAGCATCCACATGGCGGCTAAGAACCATCTTTAACTCCAGTTCCAGGGGAATCCAACACCCTCTTCTGACCTCTGTGACAGGTGCACCAACCTACACGCAAACAGTACACTCATCCACATAAAATAATAAAAATTAATTAATTAATTAATAAAAAGCAAGACATAAGAACCTGGTGAGCGTAAAGGATCCCTTTCTATAAAGAGTCTCTCAAAAAGACCTTCAGATTCCATAAAACTCTTTCAGACATACCAGATGATATATTAGAAAAGAAAATCACTGATCTAAAGGAAAATCCCATGAAAAACTCTAGTTTTGTTTGAAGCAAGAGCTGGCTGAAACTTTCACAAATAAACTAGGTGCAATTCTTTAAATAAGTTGAAAAAAAAATCAGGTACATTGCACATTCAATAGAAAAAGAATGTTGGGGCTGGAGAGATGGCTCAGCGGTTAAGAGCACTCACTGCTCTTGCAGAGGACCCAGGTTCGAATCCCAGCACCCACATGGCAGCTAAGAACTGTCTTAGGCTGGGTGTGGTGGTATACGCCTTTAATCCCAGCACTTTGGAGGCAGAGGCAGGCGGATCTCTGTGACTTCAAGGCCAGCCTGGTCTACATCGAGAGCTCCAGGCCAGCTGGAACCAAAGGGAGACCCTGTCTCAAAAAGACAAAAAATTAAATTAAATTAAATTAAATTAAAAAAAGAAAAAGAATGTTTTAGAAACCTAAAAAGGCCGGTTTGTTGTTTTTTATCATTTTCCATTGTTCTTAGGGAAGCAGAATGCAGGCAGGAGTGTGAAGACATTGTGATCCAGCTGGCAAGCAGAATGGTCTAGAAAAGAAATTCTTATTTAACCAAATGATTACTGTGTAGAGGTCCTTAAGAAACTGCATTTCCAAAATTGACCAAAAACAAGTGGTTTTAATTTTTAATGATTTTATTTTTCTTAATTATGAAAGTTTTAAAATCATTTGCAAAGAATGCAAACACTTCAAAAATGTAAGACTTACACGAGGCAGGTGTTTGTCGTCTTCCCTCCCTTACCCTTAGGTAACTATTTTTATGCATATTGAGTGCTTGTGACTAAAATTTTTTTTTTTTTTTTTGTCTTTTTTAGACAGGGTCTCCCTGTAGCCCCAGATGTCCTGGAACTCACTATTTTTTTTAACTGAAATGTAAAGTCACTACATTTTTGCCAACCAACTTTCTAATGTAAGACTTCTTAGATGCAAAAATAATAAATAAAATATTAAAAGGAAGCTGGAGGGCTGGAGAGATGGCCTAGCGGTTAAGAGCACCGACTGCTCTTACAGAGGACCCGGGTTCGATCCCCAGCACCCACATGGCGGCCAAGAGCCGTCTGAAACTCCAATTCCAGGAGAACTCCAGTTCCAGGGGAATCTGAGACCCTCTTCTGACCTCCGTGGCCTTGCACGACACGGGTGCACAGACTTGCATGCAGGCAGTACATTCATACACATACAGAACTAAATAAAATTAATAAAAAAAAAAATTTTTTTTAAAAAAAAAAAAAAAAAAAAAAAGGAAGCTGGAGAGATTACTAAATGGTTAGAAGCACTGACTGCTCTTGCAGAAGATCCGGTTTCAGTTCCCAGCTCCCACATGGTGGCTAACCACTGTCCATAGCTCTAGTTCCAGGGGAATCCAATGCCCACTTCTGACCTTGGGGGGGGGGGGCATTGTATGACATGGGTTCACTTACATACATGCAAACACTATACTCATACACAAAAATTAAAAATAATAAAATATTTTTTTAATTGCTCCATCTGTGACATCATATACAGAACAAAACGATATACTGCCCTAGAGAATTGACAGAAGCCCTTCATTATGCCATCATTTTCTCCTGGCTTTTCTTGAGAAAATGTTTTCCACAACTCTCTTGGAGGTCAGGATTTCCTCTGCGGATGCCACATATTGTGGCAGAGATCCTGTACCAAAGCAGCGTAGAGTATGTGTTAAGACTGAGGCTTTGAATGACTTGGTACTCGTGGTGGTCAGAGAGTTTTAAGGTTTCGGAGCCCTACATCATACTCTTGCCTTACCCTCTGTGAGGCTAAATATAAAGAAGAATCTTCTGATGGAGGCTGAGACTTCTTGGTTTCTAGATTGCGTGTAAGGCATCAGCTGTTGTTAAGTGTTGAATAGGCAAGCCAGCTGCTTGGCCCCGCGCACCTCATGGATGCATAGGGAGCTCCAGTCCCTTCTGCTGGAAAAAGGGGAGTATTTGGGAAAGGCTTCTTTGGATGAGAGAAGCGGAACACTGCCAAGGGTTGTTTCACTGTCCGGATTACTCAGCATGAGCTGTCTAGGTCGTTTTTAAGCAGAATCACCCACGGTTGCCCTTGGTTAAATCATTATTCATAGGAAAGCTTGAATAGTAACAGAACTGATATCTTGGCATCACCTTGCAGCTTGGTGACCCCTGTTTAATTTTCTGACACAGTTGGTTTCTGCAAATCCTTCTTCCAAATAATTTAGAATTGTCTTATCCTGCTGTCACCAACAAAGGCAAGATAACAGAAACCATTTCTTTAATTAACATCCTTGTTTATTTTAATTTATATAGACATTTGTGATAATTTTATTAAGAGAATATTACAATGAAATTTAATCCATTTCTTATGATTTTTTATAACTATATTCCCTTGTAGTTCGTATCCCTGTAACATTTCATATATATGATTTTGTTCCTTCCATTTTTCTCTCATGTTGCTTTTCTCAATGATTTAATGTCTTGACTGTTGTCATTTTCTACATGTAATGCCTTCTTAAGATTATAGATAAGGCATCTGCTGTTGGAAGGCCTTCTGTCACTGAGTTAAAGTTTGTCTGATCAGAAGTCAGTTACTGATCATACATTAGTAAAGCATCATTTCCTTGTGTCTTACAGAAATTGATGGCAGGCTTCACATGGTCAGGGAGCACTGTGAAACTCCACACAAAATGCCCTAGCAAAGTAGGGAGTTGTTAGACACTTGGAGACCTCTAGGGTTCTTAAATAATCATAGATCTCCAAGTGTACTAGCTTCGGCAGCACATATACTAAAATTGGAACGATACAGAGATTAGCATGTCCCCTGTGCAAGGATGACATGCAAATTCATGAAGCGTTCCATATTAAAAAAAAAAAAAAAAAAAAGAACCCTAGAGGTTAGGTCAGCTTCATTCCATGACTGAAATAGCAAAATACATCAAGTAAGTCAAGGGGGTAACTGATTAGGGTTATAAAGTTAATTATGTTTAGGGTCCAAATCTAGTCCAGAGTTTTGGACTATTTGTACATGGTAGCTACCTTTGGTATGAGTTCAGCATCATGGCTCGATGAAATATTAGAGTAATGAATCTTGGAAACATTTGATTCTAGTAAACCAACAGAGTTAAGTTTTAAACCACGCTGCATCCAGAATTGGGAACTTGAATTTGAGGCACAAATGAATAGATCACCAGAAAAAATGCTGTTTGAGTTCTTAATATAGAAAAACATTCTAGGCCCTCATCTGTGCCTCTGTCTTATCAGTTATAAGGAGGTTTTACCTATCAGAAGATGCTTCCCAAAGGAAGACTTTAGACAATTAACCTGCTTTAGGCAAGAAAATTTTCTATTTAAACTTTAACATAGATATCCCCTCAAATTTTTTAAAGATGAAATAAGTACAAGTTTTCCTTTGACAACAATGAAATATAATGAAATACACCAGGTAAGAAAGTCATCGAAAATAGTCAGATACCAAAGGGGTGATATAAGTTTGAATATTTGTTCATTATGAATTTAATGATGAAGGAAAACGTATATAAAATTATTTACATTAAGAATGATATGGCTGGGTGTGGTGGTGCAAACCTTTATTCCCAGCACTCGGGAGGCAGAGGCAGACAAATCTCTGTGAGTTCAAGGCCAGCCTGACCTACAAAGTGAGTTCCAGGACAGCTGGGGCTACAGGGAGACCCTGTCTCAAAAAGACAAAAAAAAAATGATATAAACCTTTATTAGCAAACAACTTCATGGTTAAAATTTCTAATTCTCTGGGCATGGTGGTGCATGCCTTTGATCCTAGCACTTGGGAGGTAGAGGCAGGTGGATCTCTATGAGTTCAAGGCCTGCTTGGTCTACCTAGTGAGCTCCAGGCCAGCTGGGACTAAAGGGAGACCCTATCTCAAAAAGACAAAAATAAAAAATTCTAATTAACTGCTTTCTTTGTCCCATGCAAATTATATCATTTCATGTTGTTAATATATAAGATTGATAAAGAATGCTGTGATCTTCTACAGAAAGTTTCATGTGAGTAAAAAAAAAAGTCATTGCAAATCTAGTGTTAAAACAGATGGTGTTAAATTTATATATTGTTTTATTGTAGCAAAAGAAAGATTTATGACTTACTGTGTTCAAAAACAGTTATTTTGTTCCCTTGCTAAATAAAGTCTATAATTATTTCCAAAACTGTATTTTGTAGCCTGAAAAGCAGCTCTGCAGTGTTGGAAGAGGTAGGGATCACTGCACAGAGCCTAAAGAAAGCAAAGAACTGGCAAGTGGAGAGGAGGCAAGTGGTGCCTACTTTGTTTCAAGTTGAGAAGCCTTCAAGTTCTATTGATAAATTCATAGATCCCTTTCAGTAACCTGTCACCATGTGCTTGTCCTTAACTTCCAATGCTCTATCTTAAACAGCCAATGTCATTTAAAACTTACTTATACAATAACTCATTCGCTATGTATAATATATATGCATCTGCATCATATATTATGTACATTATGTGTGAGGCATGTGCAAAATTCCTGTAGTACAATAATGTAGCAACTAGTATCTTTCGCACAGACTTTTTGATGTAGTTGGACTTGCAAAATAATTAATAAATGTTTGATTAGATAAATCCTTTTAGCAATACATATCTCACAACCAGCATAGAAAAGCTGGATGTGTATTTTTTTAAAAAAAATAGCATGTGATAAAAAGAATTATATCATAAAGAAAAATAGTAGAGTATAAAGCAATTGTCAAAGCCAAGAAGTGTAGTAACAAGAGCATGGACACAGGGACATCTGACTCAAAGGTTTGCTTCTTCCTGGTTGAAGGTCCCCTTCACACTTCTTTGTGTATCTGGACCTTATTCTCTCTTTCTAAAACATGAACACTGGTATTGCACTGACTTTCTCACATAGTCAGTATCAGTAACTCTATCTGTGAAAGAGACAGCTAGAAAAGTTATAGTTCTTGACTTCATGGACCTTGCAGTGTGGACTGCAATGAACACGTGATGAAGGCTTGTCTCCTGGCTTCTGTCCATTTTGTCTCCAGATCCACACCTTGCCTTTCCACTCTGACCTAAAAGGTCATGGTTTCCAGTCTTCTTGTCAGTTCATCTTGGGTAAGTCGTGGATTCAATGCAGTGGAGGCAGAGATGTACATTTGAAGAGAAGGATGAGTTAGTTCCCTCTCAGCCTGGAGCAGCATCTCAAGCAGTAGCTGTGAGGCTTCCATCCCCCTAGCCTCAGCCAATGGACCCAGAGCCCTAGAAACATCAGCTCTCTTTTTCTCCTCCAAATCTGAGTTGCTCATAGATAATCTCTAATTGTCTTTCTCGATAATAATCACTAGATAACCTCGAAGCCCTATTAGGCCTCTCATCTCTTTTATCAGCAGTGTAATGAGTCATTCTTTTCCATACATAAAGCGTCCTTTTTTTTTTTCTTAGTTCGTGTTATTTGATAAAACTTTGGTAAGAGTTGTACAGGGAGACTTATGTGAAGGACAGTTTACCTGAAAAAATTACAGTTTAGGCGAAAGGGGTCTAGAGAGATGGCTCAGCAGTTAGAGGCACTGGCTCCTCTTGCAAAGGACCAGGGTTCACTTCCCAGCACTCACATGGCAGCTAACAACCATCTTTAACTCCAGTTCCAGGGGATCTGACACCCCTTTTAAGCCTCCATGAAGATTTCCACATGTGGTGCGCTTAAGTCCATCAAGGCAAAACATTTATACACATGAAATAAAAATAAATAAATGAAAAGAAGGAAACGGAGATTAGGGAAATACAAGGAAAGTTCAGAACCTACAAAGTTAAGAGGAAGGAAAACTTCAGAAAGGAGAGAGGAAACAAAAGACTGGTCACTAGATTTAGTGAAATAAAAGTCAGCGGGTAGCTTGGTGCAAGAAATTCTTGTTAGAGGAGCAGAAAACTGATTGACGTTTACTGAGGTCTACCTATGAAGAGAGAATCAAGACAGTGAATATAAATAAGATTTTATGAAATTAAACTCAATGTGAAGAAGTAGTAAGTTTTTGGATGGAGAAGTTGGTAATGAGGGATTTCTTTTTATTTGTTAGAGAAAAAGTGATCTCATTTTTATTTTATATTTTAATATTTTATTTCATTTTTATTTTGTGTATGAGTGGGTTTTTGTCAGTTCTTGACCCAGTCTTTTCCTTTTTTAAAATTTTTTTATTGTTATTAAACTTTTTCCATACATCATACATTGTTTCTCAATTGAATTTAGAGTCACTTCCCTTTCTATGCCCCCTACCCCACCTTAGTCCCTGCACTCTGCCATCCATGTCTTGTATCCTTTTCTGAGTCTTTCCAGAGTTTTTTTCCAGTTCTTTTGTTGTTGTTGTTGTTCTCTATAACTTGTATTGCTTCACTATATTATATATACATAATCATATACATACATAAATACATACATACATACACATACATACATATATACACATATCACCTGGATTGGAGGATTTTTTTTTTTTTTCTTGCTAAAAGATGTCATGTTTTCCTTAAGGAAGTGTTTGAAGGTTCCTGCTTGGCAAGCCCAAACAACCATCACTCTTGTCCTTGTGCTCCACACTGGGGTCTTTCCCTCCCATGGTCTCCCAAATGTGTATAAGTGTTTTGCCTGCATGTATATAAGTACACCCATGTCATCCAATGCCCACATAAGCCATAAAAGGCTGTTGAATCTCCTGGAACTGGAGTTACTGATGGTTGTTAGATGCCTTGTGGGTGCTGGTAACTGAACCAGGTACTCTGCAAAAATAGTCAGTGCTTTTAGCTACTGAACTGTTTTTCCAACCCCCACCCCACCCCCATTTTTATTTGACAATAAAGAAAATAATAACGGTATACTGGGTGAGGCTGGATTTCAGATGTTGTAAAGAGAACTGAGATTCAAAGCACAGAGGGAAGGGTTTACCTGAGGAGATAAAATGGAAGTGGGAACTGTGAATATTAATGACTTTGTCACTGTGTTGGCTGGATATAAAAAATGCTTCTTTTAGCAGGGCGTGGTGGCGCACGCCTTTAATCCTAGCACTTGGGAGGAAGAGGCAGGTGGATCTTTGTGAGTTCAAGGCCAGCCTGGTCTACAGAGTGAGTTCCAGGACAGCTGGGGCTATAGGGAGACCCTGTCTCAAAAACACCAAAAAAAAAAAAAAATGCTTCTTTTCCATTGTTACTATTTTCTCTTTGAACAGGAATATCATCTGCTGTGAGGAGGAAGTGGGAACATGGGTGTTTGAGAAGAAGAAAGGGCATTTGCTATGATTCTTAGGGAAAATAAGAGATGGATCTGGTTGATAGCTGCAGGAATTTTCAACTACATGTGCAGCGTTTGGGATATAGTGTAAGGAATGCCAGTGGTCTTTCCTTTGATTCCTTTAACCTTTCTAGATCACTTGGACAATCCATGGCCACTAGATGGAAACAGTGTATCCTATACTAAAGTGCTAACCTGCCTTGTTCCTTTTGTTACTAGCTGATAATGATCCATTAATAATACATTGAGTAAAAAATGTCTTGATATGAATCAAGAATTCTTCTTAAAGAAAAAAAATCCTAAATGACACATCTCTCAGATTTATGCACAGCTTATAGGGCAGAGAAAGGCTGTTGTGCCACAAAATGATGACTTACTTTCACACCAAATGTAATGTTCTCAACACACCATGTCTTCCAAACCTTTGCTTAAATATGCTAATCAGCTGGTGCTAAGAGATCATTTACATAGTCAGAATAGAGCGTTTGGCTTAGCATTTTATCTTAAAATAAAACAGGAATCACATTGCTGTGGAAATCAGCAGGGTGCATAGAACCAGAATGCTTGAAAAATAGCTAAGTGGCAAACAGAACACAGCAACTGAGTTCTCCTGCTCAGCTGCCTTTTGATAAAGGTATGTGTGTCCATCAACAGCTGAAATGATAGATATCAGCTTCAGTTTGCTTTGTAAAATTCCTAGAAATAACATGCTTTAAGTTGAAGTGATTCAAAGAAATCAGTCATTCTTTGGAGGGCCTCGCTGCTTCCCTGTTCTAGATTGACAATGGTGTTGGGGAGGGCCTCAGAGTGAGTGTTTCCCTGCTGCACTCCCTCCCGCTGTATAGACCAGCTTCCGTTAGACAGAAGAAGGGACCTACATAATTTAACCAGGTTAAGAATATAGGCATTTTGAAAACACCAAAAGGAAAGTGGTCCCTGTGAATCCTAACCCCCAATCATTTCTTGTATTTCCATGTCTTTTGAAGGCATTCATGGATGCTAGGAGTAAAGGAATTTGTGATAGTTAAAAATAGTAGAGAGGGTGTGGTGGCATAGGCCTTTAATCCTAGCATTTGGGAGGCAGAGGCAGGCGGATCTTTGTGAGTTCAAGGCCAGCCTGGTCTACAATGTGAGTTCCAGGACAGCTGGGACTACAGGGAGACCCTGTCTCGAAAAGACCAAAAAAAAAAAAAAAAAAGAGTAGAGAGGTAAGCAAGGGATTTGAATACAGATAATTAATGCAAAGATCAATGCATAATACTTTAGGTCAGAGAGGTCAAGATTTTTCAGGGTATGCTATCTTTTTTTTTTTTTCCCCCAAGCCAAACCGTATCCAGCTTTACTAAAGCTACTTCTCATGAACAATCATGGTATTTCAGACAGGCCATGGGCAGACAATCACTAACAGTACACAAGAACTTTCAAGCTCTCTTCTTGTGTGGACTACCAAAATCAGAAAGCCACCATGAAATCCAATGAAGTCTTCGTCTGATGCTCTGAATGGGGAGTGTAGAGTGAGGGTGGACAGTTCACATTAAGCATGCCATTTAACAACTTCTCACAAGCCAACCCTGACTTTCAGGAAATGAAATGAACGCAGGAGAATTATCAACCTGAAGATCCACAATCTTCTAGAAAAGGAACCACTGCTCTTCTGAGGAACCTTCCCAGTGATGTCACTGAACTCCAGATTGCCCAACATACCAGGCAAAACCAATTTCAGGGGGCCAGGTCCCAACAGATCTCTGGTTTCAAGGGAGTTAAGTCTATGCTGATTTTTAAGGTGGAGGGAGAGGAAGATATAAAAATTAATTTTGAATTTTTGGACACCACAAAGCATTATGTGCCAAGGGGGCCATGTGTGTCGACATCAGGAAGTCCCCTCCTGGGAGTCAAGAGGAGTCTCAGAACTAGCAGGGAAAGGTGTTTCCCTCACATCAATCCAGCTTGGGAAACACTGTTAATTATACATGTTCCTCCCCCCAAATCAATGAAGTGTTCTGTGTGCTAACAACATAGCTTTAAAAAAAAAAAAGTAAAACAAAATTCTGCATTTTTATAAAACTTGACTTAAAAAATAGTATTTTAAACTGCACAGTCACCAGAAGTACACAGTTATCAAAAATGCACAGGGTATGCTATCTTTTAAAAAAAAATAATTTTGGAAGGTTAGACTTGGGATGAAAATAGCACGTGGCTCATATGAGTGAGCTCTGCAGAAAACTACTGCAGAAAACTTCCCCTGGCTCTAAACTTTTCTTAGTAATGAACTTAGATTTGGAGTGACCAAATAATTTGAGGTTCAGAAGTCAAAGAGAGTGATTAATAATTTCACAAGAAAAAAAAGTGGTAAACCCAGCAACATTGCTTAGCAGATCTATCCCATGGAAAGCAGGAAAACCTTGGGCCAAGTAGTGCTCCTCTGGGTGAAGAACACTGACAGTTCACATGTGAGCATGCATTGCAGGCAATATTAGTGTTTGTGTGTCTAGGTATATTATAAGCATTGCTTTTCCATCACCCGTCTTTCATCTTGGTGCGCCAGAACTGTGAGTTCAGGATTGAGGATCTAGATTTATATATGGGAAAGGTAGAGACTTGCAACACATGCACCCAGGGAAAATATCTCCTTCTGGTATTTCCACACTGCTCCACGCTTCCTTCTGTTCTCTGGGTGGGCTGAAAGAAAAACATTTCAGACTCAGCAGTGTTCATTGAATTGCAACTGAAATTGCTTGTGCTGATAATTTTAATGTGTTATTGTTATCCCGACACTGGTAACAGTGCCCTGATGTATTGAAAAATGCAAGGGACTTCATCCTCACATCAGCCAGCCCTCCCTCAGCAGTACTTACTAATGCGGGAAACACTGGATAGAGAGAGTTGGAAGAGCAAAGACCAGAGCCCAGGAAAAGGGACAAGGAAGAAAGGAAATTAAAAACAAACAAACAAACAGCACTCAGCGTGGCAGACACTAAAACGTGGCACAGAAATCTCTGCTTCAAAAGCAGTCGGAGATTCTTCTTAGTTTGTTGTCAACACCTTGCAAAGCATCAGAGAAGATGCCTTTTGATTTGTTTCTTTGTCTTTTTGAGACAGGATCTTCCTGTATCCCCAGCTAGCCCAGAATTCACTATAGAGACCAGGTTGACCTCAACCTTGCAGAGATCTTCCTGCCTCTGCCTCCGGAATCCTGGGATTAAAGGTGTGGACCACCATGGCCTAAAAGTGCCATTTTATTTCATAGGATGCCTTAATAGTTTCCAGGTCCAGCTCCTTAGCTGACTTGCTCTACATGGGCACAATCCACTGGTTTCTCAAGCTCCCCCACTAACTACAGAGAACTTATTCTGTTGCAGGTCTGTTTAAAGAACTGATGCTGTTGACAACAAATACTTGTATTTCATTGATTACAGCCACGCTTTCATTTCTCATTGTGATATGCATTTGCCTGATTCTCATTCCCCTGTTCTTCATCCTTTTCATCCTGGAACCAAGGATGGAGAAAGGAATTGCCCATCTTGAGAAGACAGAAGAAACAGTGATTGGGGAGACGAGCACAGGAATCAGAACCACACAGTAGCTTTAAAATTTCTACTCAGAAATGTTGCAACTATTTTCCACTTGTATGCCCAGTTGCATACATGGTCAGGGTTGGCAGCAGTGGACCAGGAAGCCTGAATTTTTTATACAATTGAGTTGAGAAGGCTATTGTCTATTTCAACAATAATACAATCTATCACATTTTTCTGAACTAATTTTAAATGATACTTATGGTTTTTAGCATTTATTTGCTATCCACCTCTAACAATAACCCCAAATTACTACTGCCTCAACCTGACATTCTTCTTCTTTTTTCCTTTTTTGCTTACAATCTCATACATCCTCTCAGAAGTGGTTAATATACACATGTGCTCTGCTTGGTTTATTTATCTGTCTCTCAACTCTAGGGTTTTAGGGGACAGAGGAAGATGAAATTTGTTCCATATGGTTGGCACAAAACAGATAACCTAGTGAGTGTTAATTGACTATTCATGAATTACTAGATAAGTGAGAAACTGTTTGCTTTGCCTTCCCTATCTTTATATCTTCCCCTATTTTAATGAGCAATCTAGAAATATGAGTAGAAAACACAGTGAGTTCTTAAAGAAAGATTTGGGTCTATAATATGGAAAAACATGGGCAGGCAAATCTATAGATGGAAATACAATGAATTTGGTGATAGTATTGTTTAGTGGAAATATGATATTTGAATGTTGTATCTTGAATATGAGAGTCCATGTAACATCCAGTCTAGCTACTGCCAACTCTGGCACCAGAGAACAAGGGTAATAAATTAGCAGTGAAATGCCACAATCTGATGTCTGGCCCTTATTAAAAAAAATCTGATTTTTTTCCTCCATTGGTACAGATCATTCCACATACTAAAGGAGTATGTAAAACAGTAACTGAACTGTTGTTTGCCATGTCTGACTGAAAGTTTATTGATTGCATATTTGTTCATTAAACTCTGTTCCACCAAGAATTCTCAGTAAAGTATGAATATCAAGGGCAGCCTGCTCTATATAGTGAGCTCCAGGACAGCTAAGACTAAAGGGACACCCTATCTCAAAAAGACAAAAAAAAAAAAAAAAATGTATGTAACTAAAGAATGGGGGGTGCAGAAAAAGGTGGTGCAGAGAGGAGGGTGGGGGAAGGGAGAGTGGTTTATGACCTCTTTTCCTATATATGAAAATAAGTATGTAGGAATATCTAAGCAATATAGCCAAATTCCCAAACCATGCAATTTTCTCTAATGAATATGAAGAATTTAAGACAGAATATAAGCCATTCCTTCATGTTTGGCTGAAAGTACTTGTTGAAAAGTTGTCATTTGTGGGGCTGGAGAGATAGCCTAGCGGTTAAGAGCGCCGACTGCTCTTGCAGAGGACCCGGGTTCGATCCTCAGCACCCACATGGTGGTTGAGAACCATCTCTAACTCCAGTTCCAGGGGAATCCGAGACCCTCTTCTGACCTCCGCGGCATTGCACGACACGGGTGCACAAACCCGCATACAGATAGTACATTCATACACATACAAAAAAATAAAAATAAAAATCTTTAAAAAAAAAGAAAAGTTGTCATTTGTTCAATGTGTCATTTTATCCATATGAAGTAATTTTGACTTATTACTAATTATTACCAAGGCCATGAGGATAGTCATTTTAAAATTTTTTACTGTTTTTTTAGTCATTTTAATTTTTTATTAAGTACCTGTTTGTCTTTACAACTATAGACAAATTACAGCAGGATGTATATTTAAGCAGTCCAATCTCTATAGGAATCAATTTAATGACATAAAAATATTGGTGACAAAGTTATCATAAACCTTAGATGTGTTATTTTTAAACCATATCGGCAGTATATCTCAGCGTCCTTGGGAATGTATTTGCTGACACAAACCCAATAGATTTCTTGAGTATATAGAAAATGTATCATTCATGGACTTTTTCCTTCACTAAAATTGACTGTATGTATTCATGTTGGTTGAAATGTGGGTTTGTATTGGTAAATGAAGACAATATTTTCCCTTATATGGTGTACAACTATATTACACAGCAAATGAGATGATTCCAGAGCAACTGAAGTTCAAATTAAGCCTTTATGAAAAGTTGAAAATAGTTATGAGAGGACCAGGCTGTATTCTCTTCAAGACAGATGATTACAGAATCCAGGATCAGATATAACCAAGTCCAGTGGTATGTGGCTCTTATCAAACTGGAGCACCCATGTACCTTCTAAAGGAGATAAGCTACACTCTGCTTCTACTGCAGTGAGGAAATTCCATGTCTCAGCTTTTTTTGGTAAATGTTCCAAAGAAGCCCAAATTCCAACTTTTAAATGATTTACAAACCATTTTATTTCACTATCATAGCAAAAGGCTTCCTGTCTCCATTGTGGATTTTTTGTTACACATCTCTGCCACTGTAATGACATGCATCATAAAGTCTTTACCAGAGCTGGACAGAGACCTTTGGGCCTCTGAAACTGTGAGATTTTAAAAGTGCCCAGATATGTTTAATAGTAATATAAGTAGACCAATAATACAATGAGCAAGGCCTGAAGGCTGCAGCCAGGTTGTGCACTTGCATCTGATAAGCTGGATTTGATTAATCCACATTGTATGCATGTCTTTAACATCATACTCACATCCATTAATATGTGTGATGATTTCCCCCCATTTCTCTTTTTCCATCATTGGTGTGTCCAAAATTTGGGGAGAAAGGAATGGATACTTCTTCATTGACTAGGATTATTCCTTTAGAATATGTGAGGGCGAGAACATAAGCAAAGGTTAAATGCTGAGTGTATCCACTCTGCCAAAACATGTTTGTGGTTTAGAAAGCACATTTCACTGAATAATGTAAAATATGCTTGCACCATCTGTTCCTTTGAGGATTAACATACTCTGTGATATCCAAATAATCATGTTAAATAAATTCTAGATATGGGATTCTGCTGCTCATAATAGCAATGACATTGGTAATTCAGATGACCCAACCTTTTCTTTTTCCATGTAATTACACCATTGATTTTCCTGTATTTGAAAGGAGAACAGGGCTGGAGAGATAGCCTAGCGGTTAAGAGCACCGACCGCTCTTGCAGAGGACCTGGGTTCGATCCCCAGCACCCACATGGCGGCCGAGAACCGTCTGAAACTCCAATTCCAGGAGAACTCCAGTTCCAGAGGAATCCGACACCCTCTTCTGACCTCCGCATCATTGCACGACACGGGTGCACAGACCTACATGCAGACAGTACGTTCATACACATATAGAAATAAATAAAATTAAAAAAAAGAAAGGAGAACAAAAGAAGGTATGCCTTTTTCTAAACAGAGTATGCAGAACATGAATTCTTATCTTTCCTTTAAAGAAATAAAAAATAAAGTGCACTACACACTGCCTGTTACGGTAGCATTCTGCAAGCCTTTGGAATATGTGCTGTGTTTTCTTCTTTGTGTCAGTTCTATTGAGAAATGATCAAATTTGTCATTCATATTCCAGAAGCCATGTAATCAACTTTATTTTAGGGATTCTGTTTTCAGCCCAGAATGATAGAGTGCAAACATGTCTAAAATGGTATGAGGTTACTTCAGGGGGAGTATTGATTTTCCCTGAGCTCTTACAACACTTTGTGTCTAAGCCACAAACTACATACTGTTTCACATTCACTGAATAGTTATTCATGTATTGCAATCTTTTTTTTCTCTTCAAAAATACTGTACACTCTGTGATTATAGTTGCATCCATTTTACTCTCCTTTGTGTCTCTTCAAATGAGATTTTGCAAGGGCAAAATAATGATCAGGTGATTGATTTTCAATGGTGTAAAATAGTGAGGAGAGGTTAAAAAATTCCTCTTCTGCTAGCACGTGTTCAAGATACCGTGGGTCAATGACCCATGTGTGTTCCCTGTGTGTAGTTCGACTTTCCTTAACCTGAGCTGATTCCACATGAAACTTTATGGCAGGAGGGTGCAGAAGGAACAGCCCTGGAGTAACTTTAGAAAGCTTTCCCAATAAGCTTCCAGTGCATATTAACCCACTTGCAGGTTACTTTGGGTTGCTGCATGTGTCTCCCTTTGCTTTTAAAAATTACAGATTCAGCCGGGTGTGGTGGAGCACACCTTTAATCCTAGCACTTGGGAGGCAGAGGCAGGCGGATCTTTGTGAGTTCAAGGCCAGCCTGGTCCTCAGAGTGAATTCCAGGACAGCTGGGGCTACAGGGAGACCCTGTCTTGAAAAGACCAAAATAAATAAATAAGTAAATAAATAAATTAAATAAAAGTTACAGGTTTATTTTTATTTCCTAAGAGAGCATATAAGGCAGTAGACATCATCATTATTCTTTGCAAAGTCTCTAAAACAGGTCATTAAATCAATCCTGTCTTCTAGACAAATGGTACCACTTACTTACACATTGGTCTCAGGATATTACATTCTCCTTTGAATAATGTCAGTCACTCTTCCCACTGAATGTGGGGTCTGTTTACCTAGTGAGGCTAATAGGTAATGGACTCAGAGACCTGGCTGATGAAATTTGTTCTTCTTTCCTTAATATCAAGCTGATAATTTGCTGATTTGTCATCAACTTATCCAATTATACACATTTGTTGTTGGCTAATTATATATATTTGGGGGAAGGGTACTTCTGGATGGAACCTAAAGCCTAGAACATGCTGCATAAGCATTCTGCCACTGAGATATATATTTCCAGTGTTTTACATATATATCAGCATGTATATATATATATATATATATATATATATACTAGATATACTAGATATACTATATATATATACTATATATATAGTTATATATATATAGATATACTATATATATATTATGTATACATATATATGGCATTTTATTTTGTGACATAGTCTAGTTAATTTGCCTTGCCTAGCCAATATTACTCAGTAGCCCAGACAGGCCTCAAACTAGCCACCTTCTTGCCTCAGCCTTTCAAGTTCCTACCATTTCAGACCTGTGCACCAGACTTGACTGCAAACCACAGTTTCATTCCCCAGTTTGTGTTTACTATTTAATGTCTCTGCACTTAATATGGTACTCTGGTCTCAGATAAACTGATTTTACATACTACAAAATCAAATGACATCTGAATTTTCTCTCAACTTACATCATTTCTAATTTTTTCTCACAATACTTTCAGCCTTATTAATGAAAAATATGTAATCTCAAAACCCTCAGAACCCTTTGTTACTGGCATCTCCCAATATTCAAAACTCACTCATCAGATCACTTGTCTGATAAATCAGGAAAATGCGGTGGAAATCAGATACTGTTATTTGATAAGGTATTTAAAGTCTCCTGTAGTTTGTAGATGTGGTGATATGGCTAAAGAGTATAGATGAGGTATCTGTCTGGATGGCAGATCAGTCATCCAATCAGGCTCAGACTTGAAAGGGACAGTGAACATACAGAGATAAAATCAGAATCAACAGTCAGCGTTTGCTAATGAATATAGCCAAAATTTCAATTTCACACTTAATCTGAATTATGAATATGTCGAAGATACTGTGATTAGCCTTGTTCATCAATATAAACAGAAAATTGGAAATGATTCCTTCTCTCTCTGCCCTGTAAGAGTCATATCACACATGGGGTGCTGGATTAAGTTTAGAGAGCACATGTTGAGACCAACAAGCAGGTGTCTTTCCAAAAGCACATTACCAGGGCAGTGAACCCCCTGGAAATCATGGCATAGTAACAGCAATCAAAAACACTGAGACATGGGCTGGGGGAGCAGCTCAGTTGGCAGAGTGCTTGGGTAGCATGTGTGAAATAGATCTGGGTTTGATTAATTGTGCTGCACTGCATACACTAATGTGATGATGTCACCTCTAATCTCAGTATTCAGGAAGTATAGATGGGAAGATCAGTATTTCATGACTGTCCTTGGCAACTTAGCAATTGAGTTCAATCCTAGCCTGTGTCTATAAGAGGCCCTGTCTCTAAAAGATTTGTTGAGCAGCAATATAGTTATAATTTCAAATATAAGATCAACATATTAAGGAAATAAATATTTTTTTGGTCTTTTTGAGACAGGGTCTCCCTGTAGCCCCAGCTGTCCTGGAACTCACTCTGTAGACCAGGCTGAACTTGAACTCATAAAGATCTGCCTGCCTCTGCCTCCCAAGTGCTAGGATTGAAGGCATGCACCACCACGCCCGCCTAAAGGAAATAAATATTTTTATTGAACAAACAACCTGTCACCCCCCCCCCACTGAATGGTGGGACTGTGGGGGTTTGGGCACAACAGTCTGTAGATTGGTTTTGCACGAAGGATGCTTATACTCATGGATTATCACTTATAGCGAAAAAAGGGAAAAAAAAAAAAACCTGAAAGATGCAGGACAGTTATGGCAGAATACATGATCTGGGATGGGGTGGGGGTGGGGGGGAAGGGAAAGGGAAATATGCCTGATCTGAATTGGAAAATGATGTATGAAATGCACAAACCATCAATAAAAATTAAATAAAAAAAATTAAAAAAATTAAAAAAAGAATTGAGACTATGGGGCTCCAAAAGAACAGAGGAGAAAATTCTCTTTAGATCATCACAGGGCTGTAAAGTCTAGAATTAAGGAGCAGTACCATTAAAGTAAGTTTGGCAAAAATAATTTTTCAGCATAGATCTGCACTAAGATTATGTTCCATGAGCCAAGTTATTCCTGTGCCAGTGACAGATACTGTCCTTCCTTTGTAGAGCCTTTATATCTTAGAGGAAGCCAGTACTTCCAACAGATTTTTCAACTTGGATAACCTCTGTGTGAAAAAGTCTTAGCATAGCATTTGATGGCTTCAAGTAAATACTCGATAAACATGTTAGCTATAACTGTTATTGGTGGTAGCTGGTCCACAAATATAGCCTATCATTTCTCTGAGGTGAAAATGAAAGGATTTTTTTAAAGCTCTTTAAAAGTTTAGCATCAGTCTATGTTGTTCAAAAATTAAGGCAGCTAATAACAGTTGTAGTACTTAAAACTGATTTAGTCTTCATTTATACTTTCTATAATTGTGTTTACTTTCTCTCCTATCTGATTTTTCATCCTATATTAAAGGAAACTGTCGAAGCATCTGCTAAATCACAGTTACTTATATTAAAGTATCTAAGGACTGACACAGAAATAGTTCATTAACAAAAGAATGAATCATGAGAGAAAAATGGTCCTCTTCCATTAAGAGGGATGCTTCAATTTAGAAACTTGTAAAAACTATAGTGGTTAATTTCTAGGTCATTGAAAATATTCCCCTTAAGGTAACAGATTTTCTGTCTCAGGATTATGCCTAACATGTTGAAGGTGTCTACATGCCCACTCACTTATTCATCCAATAAATGCTGTCGTGGGGAAGGTTCATTCCTGTACCTGATTTTCCCCTTTGTAACCCTTTACCCCCTTTTGAGTCATCATCATAGGAAATCTAGTCTGTGAGCCATTCTTCCTCAGCCCCATCCTTGGGCTTGTGGCAGTAAGGCAGTTTCCATCCTTGTCCTCATCACGCAGATCCTTTGACCATTCCTTGCTACATTTTCTCCTTTTCAGTTTTCACCCCTCATGTACCTGCCAACCTGTACCTCTCCCTGTGCCTGCTAGGTCAGTCTCCTCAGAGCAAGCCTGTCTGTCTGTTGTGTTCCCTAATGAAGTCCCACTACTAACTTGACAAATATTTGTGGAATGAGTGAATAAAAATAAAGTATCATGGAAAAGAATCCTAGGACATGATTTCTCCCTTACAGTTACCTAAGCCTTTTCTGGAAGTACAGGGTTATAAACAAAATTCATTTTGTTATGAAACCAAAATCCTCATTCACAATCTCTCCTATTACAAATATCTCACAAGTTGTGTTAAGTGAATTCAGGATCTAAAAAATACTTGACAATAAGAACAATATCCCATTGCTATATGGATTTTAATGCAAGGAGATAGTTTTTGTATAATCTAAATTAAGAGGACATCCAGGTCAGTATTTGACTGTATAATCTCCATGAAGATTGTATAGTCTTCCACAAGTTTCTTTAGATTTGTTCACTCTCATTTAATTTATCATAAGTTTTCCTGTTATCTATTACATTGTCTTGGGTCATCCGTATTTGGAGTAGAAATGATGAAGAAAACTCAGTCTTTGCTTCCGAACTGGTTTCATCTAAGTGGCTAATGCAACCTTGTAAGTCTGCTCTTCCAAGTACAAAGTGATAACCAGTTAATTCAAAATCTGGCACAATAGCATGTACTGGTTAGGAAACCTGGGGAGCAGGTACTTGCCTTTAAAAGGTCAGTGATGATAAAATGTGTCTTTTACAGCACTATATATTAAGCACCAACATCATACAGAGAAACATAGTATATAACATTATTATTGAGTACTGTGGAATATTCAAAGACAAATGAGCCATGGGCCTGCCCACCAGGTATAATCCATTCCAGATAAAGTACCATTAAAATGATAAGATAGGGAGTAAAGAATAGAGTGGACTCAATATAAGCTTAAAAGTGAAATTAATCTTCAAATAGGTTCACTGTGCTGTACCAATATTTATTCTTCTCTCAAAATATTATTAGTTAAAATCAGTTCTCTCTGGATGCATTCAACTGGACATAAAATGAGCTATTTTTGTACATGTATAATTTTTTCCTAGATAGACAGCAAGTCATCTGTTGGTGTATATACAAAATACATGCTCAACTAGTGCTGGCTGACTAACTGAGGTAGAAGAACAAACGGGGATTTTTAAAAATCATCTGGTAACCAAATATAGAGCTATGTTTGCCAAAGACACCCCCTCTTTGCTCAAGCAGCTCCTCAACAGAGAATGAACTTAAAGGATGATGATTTTCCATCTTGTGATTTTATAATGCTACAAGAGATTTGGTTATTTGGAAATAAGCTTAAAGAATTTTAATTCACTGGCTCCTACTGTCGGGAATTCTTTTACAAGTGAACATTGGCAACGTTTCCTGTCTTGGCAAGTGCTATGCTTTTTATGTATGGAAGTGTGGGCAGCAGCGTAGGACATCTGTCAAAGGAGTCATGTTCTCAAGGCCTGTTGTGTATATTAAACTTATTTGTTTCCATTTCCATACGTTCTAAAGCAAAATGTCACTCCACTTAACATTCAAATAGCTGGTAGCAAACTGGAAGATCTCCGGATTATGTGGGCCTATTTGAAACTTTAATGAATGAGCATCAGTCTCGTCAACTGATTGTGTTGCTACATCAGTTCAGCCTAAACTTTGGATTTATAGCAGTTTGTTGGGATAAGACTATTAGTTATTTACGGGCTTTTTAAAAATTTTTAAATTTTATTTTTATGTGTATGAATGTACTGTCTGCATGTAGGTTTGAGCAACCGTGTCCTGCAGTGCTGCGGAGGTCAGAAGAGGGTATCAGATTTCCCTGGAACTGGAGTCAAAGATGGTTCTCAGCTGCCATGTGGGTGCTGGGGATCGAACCCGGGTCCTCTGCAAGAGCAGTCGGCACTCTTAACCACTAGGCCATCTCTCCAGCCCTTATCGGCTTTTTTTATGTGAGAATAAAAGACAATGTATTTCCTTGTCCCAATTAAAGGTAATTGTCACAGGACATCTTTACTACCCTGGTGTTCAATAGATTTACTTACAGAATGTTTAACTACTTGCTCCATGAACAACTTCTTCGAAGCTTTTAAAACTTTGTGCAAGTGGTCTTCTACTGACTTCAGTAGGTTTAATAAACTTATCTTTATGTCATCCTTATTTCTTGGCTGGGATTTTGAGGAATTGGAATTATTAAAATGGTTTGAGAGAAATTTTTAAGATAAACTTTATTATATTGAGAACAAAATGATGTAGACATGACAAGAAGCAATGGGTGATTCATCCAAAACTACCTTCATATAAAAATGAAGTCGTTGATTTAGTCCAGTTATCCTTCTTATAATGTTTAGTTAGGCATGTAGACCTGCTGACTTTTCAGTCTTCATGTTCTTTAATTCTAATTTTTATTTCAGTGGAAAATAAGACAACTTACTTCTCTTTTTAAACTAATTTTGAAACACTACAATAACTTTCATGGCTGTTAAATCTCCAGATCCACTCATGGTACTTCTGCCTGAGTGCAGAAGTACCAATGCACTGTGTACAGATATGAAGTGGGGCCACAGTATTTATGAAGTGGATTACCAGATAATCCTCATGCATGACCACAAATAGATGACCATTCCGAAAAGAAGATTCACTAACTAATTAACAAAGTTTGAATTAGACAATGCACTTCAAAACCACCGAGCAGGATACCATCCCAATGCAAATGATTGAATAACTGGTTTGATAATTTTTATTTATTGAACTGAAGCTTTCAGCTAGAAGACAAGTAGATGTCTCTTACTTCTAGTTAAAATCTATATTCACCCCTAGTTCCCTGAGAAGACATTGTTTTTGTATTCAATGGATTCGTTTTTATAAGAGAATCCTGTTTGCTCACAAACGCTAAATTCTGGATTTATGTTACATCCAATGTGCTTCAATAGTTAACATTTTTAACTTGATGGGATATCTGAGAAGCAAATTAAGGGAAGAGTTAAGCAAATCTTTGGAACACAAGCACTTTATAGTTTGGTTGCTGTACAAGTTACAGTCAGCCAGAACTTCTGTTCCCAATAAACACCCATGCCAGGAAGAAGAAAACACAGAATATACACAGGCAAAGTATAGCATCTGATCTCTGGAGCCAAATTAACTGATTCTTAACTCTGGCTCTATCAATCCACATTCATTGTGACTCAAGGTGTTTATCCAAATCCCTTGTGAAAAATAAATATGACATACTTACCTGGCAGGGGAGATACCATGATCGTGAAGTTGGTTTTCCCAGGGCGAGGCTCATCCATTGCACTTGGATGTGCTGACCCCTGCGATTTCCCCAAATGCTCGACTGGACTGCATAATTTGTGGTAGTGGGGGACTGTGTTTGCGCTTTCCCCTGAAAAAAAAAAACATATGACAGTAGAGCCCAAATTCATATGGTTATGAGAATTACATGGCTTAATTTATTATAATAATGGTGTCTAGAATCTAGGAAGGATCTGATCAGTGTCTGCTATCTTCCATTAGTATTGTTATGACTGATGCTATTTACATCTATAGCAATAGACCTAATTATCAGTGGTCAGGTGATGCTAAAGAATATGAAGAGGGATAGATGGAGAGAAAGGGGATGTAGGGACAATGAGTCCATAGAGTTAAACTGCAAATGCTGAAGCAGGAAATCAGTGAGACTACAAAGTGGAAATTTCTCAGTAGTTTGTGTGGACTTGAGATAAAGAGGTAGGAGTTTTTCAGCACAGAAGGAATATTAGAATCCTCTACTTGGTTACCTGGATCAGGAAATGTGAAGACCAGAACCAAAGACAGCCCAGGAAGCTAAGAGAAGTCTGAGCTTCAGCTCCTTCTTAGTGGGCAGTCTCTGGGGAATCCTTCCAAGTTACAGTGCAGGGGAGATTCTTCAGTTCATTTCTGTGGCATGAACAAGTGATGTCCTGTTATGCTAAAGTTTCTCTAGCTTCTCCAGTTGCTAAATTCAGGCCAGGCTAAAGGCAAAAGAATCTTCTTTAGTAATACTATTGCAGTTATAAGAAGGAAAATCCTGAGGCCTCAAATTGCTACCTGTTGGCAATTGTGTTTGGTGCTACACTGGGTGTTTCCAGCATCACAGAACCTAATATACTGGAGAAAACTAATGCTCCAGGTACAGGATCCTGTGTGATTTCCGCCTTTGTCTGAGCGTTTAGAGTTCAGCTTAACAGCGTACTGAATGGAACTTGTTCCAGACTCTCTGCCCATGTACCACTGAAATCACAGTAAGCAAAACCACAGAAAAACACAGACCGGGGAAGCCTTGTCAGTGAGAGTTGAGCTCTAGTTTTGCCAGGAGCCTGTTCAGATTATAGTTCTCAACATTAGATGAAACTAAATTCCCCAGGGTTTTTTCATTTTTTTCAAAGGTCAAGTCTTTACCGCTGTCCATTCCCACAACCAGAGAGAGAGTTGTCGAAAACAGGAACATCCTGTTTTCCCTCCAGGCCACTACCTGCCTATCAGCCACAGTTCCTCACAGACTGAACAGGTTGATCTTAACAGTGATCCTATCTCATCCCAGTTTAAGTACAAGTAATCCCCAGAAGTCCTTGCCTGGCTTTTGGTAAACCATTGCCCAGGTACAAGTAAAACTGTCCCTGCTAAGAATTTCACACATGAGAGGACATACATTTTCTTCCACAGAGTTTTATGTCTTCCTCTTCGTTTTTGATTCATAGTTCTTTGGGGAATTTTCACTTGAAAATTGTTCTCTACTACTGCGCAACCCTCCTACATTAATCTTGTATTCTTGTGCTATTGTTCTTAGGATTCTGAAATGGAGGAGTAGGCACAAAGAGCCTCTGAAACTAAGGAACTGGGAATTGTATAGTCATATATTTCAACATTATCAGTCATTAAACATTACCTCCATATTGTACAATTATGACGCTGCCCAGTTGTCCAGCATCGTTCTGATTAGTGAAACACCTTGAAGACGGAAAACATAGTGTGAGCTCTCTTTATATTTACTCTTTCAAATTATGCAAATTAAGTAGTTTTTTTTTTTTTTTTTCTTTTTGAGACAGGGTCTCCCTGTAGCCCCAGCTGTCCTAGAACTTGCTCTGTAGACCAGGCTGGCCTTGAACTCACAAAGATTCGCCTGTCTCTGCCTCCCAAGTGCTAGGATTAAAGGCCCATGCCAGCACACCCAGCTAGCAAAAATTATTTACTAACTCTGCTTTGCTTGTGGCATGGTCTTATTTGATGCAGTTCTAGACTTCTGCCTTTACAAGCTTGAACAAAGCCATTATATGTCCCATGCTTTCAGCTCAGGCAGGCTATCCTTATCTTTGTAGACACTTTAATGAGAGTTTGACTTTAGCGAGGAATTGTATGCAACTCCTGTTCGTTATAGAGATTAATTACTTCATTTTTACATCCTGTGTATTTTATGTTATGTGTGCATGTGTATGCGTTTTGTGTGTATGTGACTGTTCCCATCGACCTATGTGCTCTTTTGTGTGGAGGCCAGAGGCCAGTCTCAGCTGTCCTTCCTTAGAAGCTATCAATCTTGGCTTATAGATTAGGGTGGGCTAGCTGGCCAGCAAGCTCCAGGGATTTTCCTGTCTTTGCTTTCCCAACAGTGGAATCACAAGTACCTGCTAGCATACCTGGCTTTTATCTGGGTGCAGGTAATCAAACTCACATCCTCATGTCCTCATGCGTGCTTGCCTAGTAAACTTTGTCAACTTCTCTGTCTCCCAAGACCCAATTACTTTATCTTCATACTATAAAGAGATAGATATCAGCAAAGAGTGTTTGGGGGAAAGTGGGGAAATTGACATCTGCCCATGTGACTTATGGAGTATGAGCTCCTCTAGACCATTCAAGGAAAAAAATACCCAGAATTTATGGTCTAGCAGCCCACTTTCAGAAATGAAAGCATCTATCAGCATATATATGCATTTATGTGTGCTTCTTAGTCATAGAAGCAACAATTATAGGTGCATTAAAAAGACTAATTGAGGGGGCTGGAGAGATGTCTCAGCAGTTAAGAACACTGACTGCTCTTGCAGAGGACCCAGGTTCAATTCCCAGCACCCACATGGAGGCTGAGTACCGTCTTTAACTCCAGTTCCAGGGGAATCCGACACCCTCTTCTGACCTCCACAGCATTGCACGACATGGGTGCACCAACCTGCATGCAAGCAGCACATTCATACACATAAAAAATAATAAATAAATAAAGACTAATTGAAGAAATGTTGACCAACCATTCTGTGGGTCCTCTTGTAACTAATAAAAAGTGTTCACTAAAGCTTCATGTATTGACTATAAAATCGTCCACTATTTTCTTTTAAGTACAAAATTATAGATTATGTATAGTATGATTCAAATTATCTGTGTGCTATGTGCATACATATGCACATTTATATATATATTTGGTAGGATGAGCATTAAAAAATTACCTTAATGTGAAAAAAGATAAAGTTTGTTTATATAACTTTGTGTAATCTGATATATTAAACTGAGCTTCCAGGCATGGTGATAACTGCTTATAATCCCTGAAACTTAAGAGGATGAGACAGAAGACTATCCGTAGCCTAGAAGCTCAGGGTTAACCTGGGCAGCAATAGGAGATACACTGGTACATTTTAAAAAAATCTATAATGAGTCAGATGTGGTAGGATGCACCTTTAATCCTAACACTTGGGAGGCAAAACAGGGGAATCTCTGTGAGACTGAGATCAGCCTGGTCTATATAGTGAGTTCTACCCCCTGGGGTTGCAGGGATATCTTGTCTCAAAAACCAAAAACCAAACAAAACTCGTATATCAAAATTTTATGGTTCATAATATATTAAAAAGTAATTGCATAAAAATGTTTATTTCAAATGGAAAATATCTACATTTTAAAATTTAAAATTTCTAGACTTAAATAGTCCCTACTGTTTAAATCCAGTGTTTGAATTTGGCCACCACATTTCTATGTATTTAATTATTATTATATTATTACGTATGTCTGTGTAGATATGTGTGTATATGTATAACTTTCTTTCAACATACTTTTTGTCCTGGTCCCAAAACTCTAAAATAAATTGTTTATGTAGGCCCAGCAGGATGTTCAGTCTGCAAATCTCACTGTGAAAGGAGAGAACCAAATCCTAGCATATATATATATATATATATATAATGTCTTCTGACCTCAACGTACACACCACAGCATGCACCCCTGCATTTACATACATATACACACAATAATAATAAAATATTTTTTAATAATTAAAATTATAGGGCTGGAGAGATGGCCTAGCGGTTAAGAGCACCGACTGCTCTTGCAGAGGACGCGGGTTCGATCCCCAGCACCCACATGGAGGCTGAGAACCATCTGTAACTTCAATTCCAGGAGAACTCCAGTTCCAGGGGAATCCGACGCCCTCTTCTGAACTCCACGGCATTGCATGACATGGGTGCACAGACCTACATGCAGACAGTACATTCATACACATACAAAAATAAATAAAATTTTTAAAAAAGAATTAAAATTATAAAATACATTTGTGTCTATTCAAATCCTAAATAAGAATTTATATTTAAGACAGTATCTTGCTACTTAGCTCAGGCTAGCCTCAAACTCACAGTCCTGCCTCAGCCTCCTGAGGGATCAGAGCACACGTGCCACCATACTCAGCATAAAATCATTTCTCAACTAAATTATCCAGTAGTCTTCACACCTGCTATCTTGAGCTATCTGTGCACAGGGTCCGAGGGGTTCTGTTGCTGTGACCACAGAACATGGAGAGAAGGCTCTTAAAAACTGTGGCCTGGGATTGGAGGGATAGCCTAGCAGTTAAGAACACCGATGCTCTTGCAGAGGACCCGGGTTCGATCCCCAGCACCCACATGGAGGCTAAGAACCATCTGTAACTCCAATTCCAGGAGAGCTCCAGTTCCAGGGGAATCCGAGACCCTCTTCTAACCTCCGCGGCATTGCACGANAAAAAAAAAAAAAAAAAAAAAAAAAAAAAAAAACTGTGACCTAATGAAAGTTGTAAATTTTCCCTGAGACTCCAATGTCTTAGATAGAAAGGTTTGTAATCATTTTTAATTTCTCCAGTTTGTCTTTCATGGCTTTGAATTAGTAAAGATACTGTTATTAATTTTTCAATAGTTCTTTATCAAAGAGCAGATAGAGGCTACATTTCTGAATGTTTTTAATGAAGGAAAAAAATTCAGTATGTCAGAGTACTGTCACACAAGGACCTTTGCTTACAATTTTTGTGTCCCCAGGAGGCTGAGTTCACTTCCGTTGTTTACAGTAATGTATTTAGGAGAACCCACAGGTTTTTTTTTAAAACCAGAAATTAGAAAACCACCCACAATCATTTCCACCAGCCCATCCCATTTTCTAAAGTCCTGATGACCCATTTAGGAAGATACAGCAAATAATGGATTACCCTCTCCGTAGCACATGTATGTTTGGTGTATAGGTGAATAGCTGGTTTCTCGACCACTATTACATTAAGGTCCATCCTTTCAGACATTAACTGAAAATGCATTAAAGCTTGCTGCCTCCTCAGAGGTTGGGTTTGTGCGGAAAGAGACTTTTGTGAAGCTACAGTACAGAATTCCCCCTTCATCTGCTCAGCCAATAATTGGCCAGAGCACAACTCTGATTAGAAATGAGCAACAAGCTTCCGTGTCCATGAACGGAAAACGAGGTAGAGCATGTAGCCTCGAAGAGACTCGTTTACTTTTGGAGAAATCAGCACTCGGCAACCAGAGCAGCATATGGCTGAAATCCATTATCTGACACAGTCTTTCCAGCCTTCCCAGGAATGCTGGGCTGACTACTAAGATTTGCTTTTACTTCCTGACTTTGGATACAATGAGTCTGCCAACCAGCTGTGAGCACCTAACTCTGGGGAAGGTGGCTAGATTCCGAAGCGCTTATGTCCATGGATCGCCTTATGCAATCAACAAGCCAATCGATATTAAGCCACAGAGGAGACGGTAAACGACTTTCCTTTCCACTAGTTGTTTTGTCAGTGAAAATGTGTTTGTTACCCTCTTGGTTACTGCTTGGGAGATCCGCTGAATTGGGAGGCGTCAGGGCGAGAGGTTAGTTGTTAAATTCAGCATACTGGGGTAGTTGGAAAAAAATTAACCTGAAAGGAAAGCTGACAAATATTCTTAGTTTAGCTGTTTAGCAAAAACTAATCCAGTTTCAAGGTCTGTAGATTTTCAGAATGTCCAAGATTGTTAATGCTAATATTACCACCAGAATCACCCATGATGCGAGTTTAAAAGGGGATTTAGGCAAACAATGGATGTTTATTAGCAACACGTATTACCAGATGCCCAAGAGCTCAGAATCTATTGCAAATCGGTATGCAGCAATAAATGTGTTATTCTGTATCCATTTTCAAGTGACCTCCAATAGACAATGGATGTTTTTCCTATCAAGAAATTGTGATTTCTAGATGAATGTTCCAGAATTATGCTAACTCATACTCTCCACCTCTCCCCTCCCAGCCCCGCGGGCAAACTTGTACTGTATAATTTAAAAGCTGAGTTCAGTATTTTCATTCCAGGGTCAGGAGATGCACCCTTGCTGGACTCAGTAGCCTCCAGCCCCTCCAGGGCGCATCAGCACAAATATGCGTGACTAACGTGTGCAAAAGTCATCCCTTGACTTTTAAATAATGCCAGTTTATTCAGCACTAACAATGAGCTAGAGAGATTTGATAAAGGTGTGCCCATTCTTTCCATGAACAGGCTAGTGCTCCCTAATTTTATGAATTCCCAGAAGAAAAATGTAAACTTTGGAAGGCAATGTCTTTTACTTGGAGACTACCATCACCCTCCCACCATTCTGCCCTTTTTTCCTCTAATTATGCATACATACACAGGCAGGCAAAGACATAACTCACACAGAAGAGTGGGCCAGATTTAATCCTAATATAAATGTAATGAAACATTCAGGCATTTAACTGATTTTTTTTTTTTAACTTTCCAAACCTTCAAAAATCCTTAGCTTTGTTTTTCAATTGTAACTTTTTTTTTTTTTTTTTTTGGTCTTTTCGAGACAGGGTCTCCATGTAGCCCCAGCTGTCCTGGAACTCGCTCTGTAGACCAGGCTGCCCTGGAACTCACAAAGATCGCCTGCCTCTGCCTCCCAAGTGCTAGGATTAAAGGCCTGCACCACCATGCCTGGCTCAATTGTAACTTTTTTCCCCATATGAGACTGAGCTTTCTGATGTCCGTGATGGGCAATATTTTTTCCCAGAATTCGAAGACTTCACAGTTACAGTATCCTCTAACTTTACAGTGGCTGTTACACTCCCTGTGTCCTGAGACCCCAGCATAGCTCAGCCCCTGCCAGTGATTTGCAGCCTGTCTCATTCAGGGTTGAAAATACAAACTCGCACACGTTGCCAGAGTCAAGTGTAAATATTACACCCCTAACACTTATTCTTTTCTGCCTAAAACTAATCACCTTTCGGGGCTGGAGAGGTGGTTCAGTGGTTAAGAGCACTAACTGTTCTTGCAGAGGATCGGGGTTCAATTCCCAGCACCCACATGCCACTAAGAACCATTTTAAGCTGGGCATGGTGGTACACGCCTTTAATCCCAGCACTGAGGAGGCAGAGGCAGGCAGATCTCTGTGAGTTCAAGGCCAGCCTGGTTTATAGAGCGAGCTTCAGGCCAGCTGGGACTAAAAGGAGACCCTGTCTCAATAATAATAATAATAATAATAATAATAATAATAATAATAACAATAATCACCTTTCCATATAATTCAGCTGAATTATGTTTTTAAGTCAACTGATGCACATATGTAGATTTAAATTTCCAACTTTTCAGCTAATTTAAAAATTAAACATTACAATGTGTTTTGCAAGTAAATATTTCTTTTTTTTTTGCAAGTAAATATTTCTAAAGGCATAATAATCAATAATTTGTAGCATAGGTCTTGGAATTTGTAAAAATAAATAAAATAAAATAAAATAAAACACTAAACCCAACTTTACTTCTATCAAGTAAATGAATCAAATAGATGAGTTTTCATGTAAAATATGTGTAGCTAAACCATTTTCTCTAATAGTTCTATTCTATAGGACTGTGAATATGGCAAGTCTACAACGAGAGCAGTAGGTGGAGTGCAGTGGGATAATGAAAAGAACACCACGTCACAAGGCTTCTTATTCGTAGCTAGTTTTTTTTTAACTTATAAATATTTAAACCTCAGATGTTTTTAAATTGCTGAATAAATAATACACTGTCAGTGGTGTTGTTCCATCACCTTAGCTTCGATAACCCAAGTGTGACTAGTCATCTTTTCAAGATGCTCACCTAGACTCCACTAAGTTTAGTAAACAGCACCTCTGTGTTTATTTTTACATAGTCAGAATTGCAGGTTTTGGTACATAGGAAATTGCTTTTTTAACTTAAAAATGTGAGGAGGAAAGAAATAGGGGGAATGCAGAAGTAAGGGAGAGGGGGGTATAAAGAATAATAAGAAAAACCATTTAAAGAAGAGGAGCATCACCACCGTGGTACAGATCTGTAATCCTAGCACTTGGGTAATAAAGGCAGGAGGATCAATAGTTTAATATAGCCTTGACTATGTAGTAAATTTGAGGGTAGCCTAGGCTGCAGAAGACTCTATCTCGAGAAAGTGAAAGGTCAGGTGAGAGAGTTGGCTCCTATAATTCCAGCACTTGGAAGGATGAGACAGGATTGCAAGGACTTTGAAGTCAGCCTATGAGTTTAAGGCCAGCAAAACCCTGTTTCAAAAAAGAATAAAAAGAGTAAAAGGGAAGGAGGGAAAGAAGGGTGCAGGGAGACGAGGAGAGAGAGAGAAAGAGAGAGAGAGAGAGAGAGAGAGAGAGAGAGAGAGAGAGAGAGGCAGCCACATGTTGTATCTCCTTTCCCAATGAAGCCCAAGACTGAAGTGATCAAAAGAAAATCTGGCTTTTTACTGAAACCCATGGTCCCATTGAGGGGGAATGAAACGTGGAATATAATGTAGAAATTCAAACTATAGCTCATTTTAAATCCAGGCATAACCTTATAAAATAATGACTTCTCGAAAGGAGTATTTGTGTTGGAACAGTAGGAAATAATTTCCAATTTAAAACCCAGCTATGATAGAAGTAGGACCACACGGTCATTTAATAGTTGCTCATTTTTATTTCAAGTGTGGCAATTTCTTTTTTTTTTTTTCATTTATTCCTGTATGTGTATGAATGTATTGTGTGCATGCAAGTTTGTGCACCCGTGACGTGCAATGCCGCGGAGGTCAGAAGAGGGTGTCGGATTCCCCTGGAACTGGAGTTCTCCTGGAATTGGAGTTTCAGACGGTTCTCGGCCGCCATGTGGGTGCTGGGGATCGAACCCGGATCCTCTGCAAGAGCGATCGGCGCTCTTAACCGCTAGGCCATCTCTCCAGCCCCCAAGTGTGGCAATTTCAAGCGAGACATTAACAAAGCAGTTAAACTACTAAATCTTAATTAAGCTCAGTGTTAAAGAGAATGACAGCCCTGCCATCTGGAATGATCATGATTCGCTGTATTTATTTCTAAAATATTTCTTTAAGTTTTGTAGTTTCCACAAATTCTAGATCTCTTTCTTTCCAGAAAAGGAACACTCTTTGAATTTACAGGATTTCAGCATTTCAATTTTAATTCATAGAGATTGGAAATCAGTTCTCTTGGATATTCTGCCCCTTCCTCATACAATCTGGTTGGGCTTTGTGAGCACGTGTTTTCCTGCTCATTGTATGGCTCAGGTGTCCAGCAGAGAGCCTAGCCCAGATTAAACAAGAAATCTTGATTTGATAAATAAGTGATTATAATGTACAGGTTATAAATTTTCTGCAAGGCTATCAGATGGAGGCTCTGGCAACAGTGTTGCCTGTGATCCTTCATTTGGAGCAACAGAGTTTCCTTTATGTGTTTTTCATATTGACTCTGCTTGGAGCACTGATGTTTAGAACCACTAACTAAGTGGTTATGACATTGCATGCTCTTATTATTAGGTCAGCAAATCAATCTGAAATATTCTTCTTCATTTATAAATTATGTGAGTGTGTGTGTTGAAATGAGAAGAGAAAAAAAGCATGTGTCTAGAAGTGGCAAGATTTCAAGAGGAAAATTATACTGTAATTGTGAAAAATGTTCTAGAAGCACAACAGTTCATAAGGTCATAAATAAAAATTGTAAAATAAAAGCCCCAATTTAGCTTGTCTTGCTGTACTGCAAAACATACATTTTTTTAGAGAAATATCAAAATGGAAAATAATCACTAGCAGCAAGAGAAGAGGGAAGGGAGGAGCTGCCCTCACCCCGAAGGTGCAGGAGCAGCTGTGTAGGGCAGTAACACAGACAACCCAGCCCAGTACTGTTTCCCCCATCGCTGTGGTTCAGCGTTTTGGCAGCTTGATACCTATATGGCTGGCTGCATCTGGTGGCTGAGGTCCTGCATGTGCTCTTGGCTCCCTTTTACTAATGATGTCACATCTATCACACACACCACACACACACACACACACACCAGCTTCCCCTTTGCTGAATTCTATGGGTAAGTTTTTTCTATTTTCTGAGAAAGCAGGGTACAAAGGACTGGAAGACATGAACAAATACAGTGATTGAGTATAGCCTAACTGGCCAGCTTGTCTTTGGAGAAAGTTTACAAAGTTGTGTACTTAGATGTCTTACAATTATCAGGCTATTCATTTGTTCAAAGAGTGTGTTAATTTGGCAGAGGTGGAAAAATAAAAGACTACGGCCTATTTCCTAATTCTGAAGGTGGGAAGTCAGGGATTCAGTAGTCTGCAGCTTTAGTTCATCCCCCAAACCCCACCCCTGTTGGCTTGTGGATGACCATGTTGTGGTGGTGTCTTCTCATGGTCTTTCTCCTCTGCATGTGAATATGTGGTGTCTGTGTATCCACATACATTGATCTTGTAAGGACATCAACTGGGAACAGGGAACACGCCGATGACTTCATTTTAACTTTATCACCTCTATAAAGGCTCTCTGCCAAGTAGAGTCACATTTTATGTACTAGACTGAAGATATAGAATTTGGCAGAGGCACCTTTCAAACTATGGCAAAGTGTGATTTACTGGAATGACTGTGCAGGGATATGTGAATTGAACAATGACTGATGAATATTTGGTGACTTCATACTCATGAAACTGATTCAGTCAATGACTGAATCCAAAGCAGGGATACCTCGTAGAATACAGAATAACATTGTAAACAAGATTTGACCAAGCATGATTTTAATTTGGACTCAAAAAAGCCTTAGATCATCATTTCATTTTCTGTAGTCATTTTTGTGGGGGAGGGACATTAAATTAATTATTCATGTGACCAGTAGTTCTTTGCCTCCGTGATTTTACCCCCTCCAACCCAAGACACATTTGTAAAGTCTAGGGGTATTTTTGATTGTCATGAATCAGCATATGGTTGGTTGGTTAATAGTATCAAGCAGGAAAAAAACAGAACTGTTTTGTGATATACAGACAAGCTTGCTACCACGAAGAATTATTTGACTGTAAACAAGCTGGACTTAGGACAAACTCAGAGCTCTGTGAAGACCTTTAGTTATATCCAGAGAATTTATATTTTATGAAAATAGTACTTTTTATCTTTTTGTGGTAACCATGAAGCCACGGCTTCCTTATTCTGTTTAAAACATAGAAAACACGAGGTTGGAGAGTGGCTCAGCAGTAGGAGCACTGATTGCTCTTGGAGAGGACCCAGGTTTAGTTCCCAGGACCCACATGATGGCTAACAACCATCCGTAACCCCAGTTCCAGGGGATCTGATACTCTCTTCTGACCTCTGCAGACATTTACATACATGAAAGCAATACACACATATGCATAAAATAAAAATAATTAATAAAAGGTAAAACTAGAAAATGGCTTTGATTTTAAATAATACATGATATCCCATAATTCCAACTGTCTTATTTTATGATTCATCTAAATTAGTAGCTCTATTGCATTTTCAGGGTTTGATGTCTGTTCAGTTGAGGTACTACCAAGATTTTGTTAAAAAAGGCTGAGTTGAGCCAGGTATGGTGGCACACGCCTATAATCCCAGCACCTGGGAGGCAGAGGCAAGCAGATCTCTGTGAGTTTAAGGCCAGCCTGGTCTACAGAGTGAGTTCCAGGACAGCTGGGGCTACAGGTAGACCCTGTCTCAAAAAGACAAAAAAAAAAAAAAGGCTGAGTCAATGAGCAAATATATCCTTGTAGGTTGAGGATAGGTGCTAAATATTATCTACTTTTCAAGGAGAGGTGAAAAATACAGGTAAAATTACACAGAAGTTAATGGATATTAAATTGGCTGCTGTGTGCAGCTTTGCTGTAGTATTGTCCCCTGCCCTACATGGGCCTCCCTGCTGTAAACATGTGAGCCATGCACATGTTCTCATCCTGACTCTCTAACAACAAAGAGCAAACTTTGTACAGGGAAATCCCCCAAGCATAAGAGAACATTATTTCTTTGACAAAATTCTTGTCTTTTCATTTGCATAAAACTTAGAAATACCCTCATAGCTCCTAGCAGTCCTTCGTATATCTGAATCAGTCATTGGCCGTTACCTTTCTAATCAGAAAGCACATCTCTAGTTTCTGATTCCAACTTCAATGATAGAGCTGAATATCCACCTGCCTACATTCCTTAGAGAGTTCATACCTGATGCACCTAAAACCAAAATTGCGGATGGACATTCCCCATCCCCGTGTCATCAGTCATCCATGCCACAGACTCTGAAGTTCCCCATTGTGCTCCCCATCCCCGTGTCCTCAGTCATCCTTGTCACAGACTCTGAAGTTCCCCATTGTGCTCCCCATCCCCGTGTCCTCAGTCATCCTTGTCACAGACTCTGAAGTTCCCCATTGTCCTCCCCATCCCTGTGTCCTCAGTCATCCTTGTCACAGACTCTGAACTCCCCCTTCGTGCTCCCTTCCCTCAGTTTCATCGTTCTCCTGCTTCGTGAGAATAGGCGCATTCCTTTTTTGTTTTTTTAATACTTTTTCTTGTCATTTCTTTTCTTTATTTTCTCCTTAATTTTTATGTAGCCTTTGTACATTTCATACAACGTTTCTTTATTTATTTATTTATTTATTTATTTATTTATTTATTTATTTTGGTCTTAGACCTGTTCCCCCACCCATAACCCCCTCACCAGGGTTCATGCATTCTGCCATACATGGTAAGTCCTGTCTTGCATCTTTTTCTCAGTCTTTTTTTAACTTTTTTTGATACAGAAGTTTACAATTTTGGTCAGTTCTTTGATTAAGTATTTTTGTCATTGTTGCCTTTCATTTTGTATGTCTCCAAAATATGCACATATGCGTGTGTGCGTGTGTGCGTGTGTGTGTGTGTGTGTGTGTGTGCTCCATGTTTTTGGATTTTGAGACTGGTTTTCCCTGTAGCTTCAGTTGGCCTGGACTGTCCTATGTAGATCAGGCTGGCCATGATCTCACAGACATCTTCCTGCTTTGGTATTCAGAGTTCTGGATTTAGAGCTCTGCATCACCGTGCCCAGCTTAAGGTGCATCCCTCACCCAACATCACCCTCTTTGTTGGGGTTATCCTCAACAAGGATATGTTATCATGACAAATCTGATGCATTTACTAGCATCTTTTCCTAGCTCTAGCCCACATATTCATTTCGTAAAATGTTAACCTGTTCCTTCCATTCCTTCCATTCTATACTACTAATATGTTCAAACCAGCCAAGGTGTGTTTTTCCATCTCTCTATTTCCTTATGAATTGCCCTTAACACTGATGTACACCATGCAGTTTAGGTATAAAGAATTACTCTGCTTAATTTTTCCTGGATATTCCTCCTTTCTCCATGTTTTGATGAATGCTAGCTCATGCTGCAAATCATGTTCATTAAGTCTTCCCCTCATTTCTATCTCAGGCTGAAGTGCCTCCTTTAGCTGTTTCCTATTTCTATATGTCTACATATAAGTATGTAGACATATAAGATATGTCTTATATGTCTCAAAATCCCAATTAGTACGTTTTCTATCTTTTCAATCTAGGAGCGGTATGACAGAAACACTTGTTTTAGGAAGAACTGGAAACAGCTTACAACTTAAAGTAGAATGAAAAAGACCCATAGAAGAAGGAAGGCAGTGTGGAATCCTAACAAGGACAACTTTATTAAAATCATAAAACATAGACATTTGATAAAAATTTTGAAATTGTTCAAAAGAAAACACACACACACACACACACACACACACACACACACACACACACACACACACATGTACGATGACTACTAGGAGAAGTTTTCCCTGGGGATGACGAGGCCTAAGAATGAATGTAATAACATGATCCACCAAGAACCCTGTGAATGATCCCTGTTATGTATGTTAAGCTAAAAGGTATGATGTTGAATACATGATGAAGGAGGGAGACGATGGGAAAGGAAGTGGACAGGGCAGGCAGAGGAAAGTGATTTTTTTTTTTTTGAGATAGGGTCTCGCTACTGTAGCCCCAGCTGGCCTGGAACTCATTTCATAAACCAGGCTGACTTCAATCTCGCAGAGATACACCTGCTTCTGTCTCCTGAAAGAGGTCAATTTTCTTTCTTTTTTTTTTTTTTTTTTTTTTTTTTTTTTTTTTTTTTTTTTTTTTTTTTTTTTTTTTTTTTTTTTTTTTCTCTTTTTTTTTTTTTTTCTTTTTT
>VZQC01012994.1:904383-988387 GCA_009823505.1 Rhizomys pruinosus | reverse complement strand
TTTTGGTCTTTTTGAGACAGGGTCTCCCTGTAGCCCCAGCTGTCCTGGAACTCACTCTGTAGACCAGGCTGGCCTTGAACTCACAAAGATCTGCCTGCCTCTGCCTCCCAAGTGCTAGGATTAAAGGCGTGCACCACCACGCCCATCTAGGAATTTCATTTTCTTAAAGGTGACTAATATCCCAGTGGGTATATGTACCACATTTTTATTCTCCATTCATTACTTGATAGACATGTAGGCTGCTTCCATTTCCTGACGATTATGTTTATAGCAGCAGTGAACATGGATGAGCAAGTATCTCTGTTGTAGGAGATAAAGTCCTTTGGCCCTGGAATTCTATAGCTGCTTCATATAGTAGATCTATTTTGAACTTTTGAGGAACCCCCACAATGGCTGAACCAATTTCCACTCCTACCAACATCCACACCAGCACTTGTTGTTGCTGTTTCAATCTTAGCCCTTCTGACTGAGGTAAGATAAAATCTCAAAGCAGTTTTAATTTACATTTCCCTGATGAGTTTAAACAGAGTTACTCTATAACATGGGGAGACAGTGCCTCTCCCAGATGCCATAGGCTGTTAAATAAAATGGTCAGTGTTAGTTATGGATTATATTTTTGAGTTGTTGATCTGTTGGGTTCCATAGACTCCCCCCATCAAAAAAAGTATATAGGCTGTTTTCATTGCTCTTGGTTACTCTTCAGAACTTCATGGTAAGACACATACTTGAGTCAGGACATGTCAAGCTAGTAATGACTCAGAAGTTTCACTTCTGCTAGATGGTTAAGGTTGTATAAATACTGCTTGGGGCAAAGGGGAGAAGCAATGTCTTACCCAACTGTGAACCATACCAGTTACAGTAGTAACTAGCCTAGCAAGATACTGCCCACTTGCATAATAGCAGGTGTAGGGCCTATTTCCTAAAACAGAGCTCATGCCTGATACTGTTAGCTGGGCCAAAAACTTGTAGCTGGCTAAATCATAGACCCAAGTGGAGAATTTCATACTGTTATTCTGCTAAATTGATACAGTATTAAACTGTCTCGTGAATTCTTTATACCCATAGCAGAGTACATTGCTCAACTCTCATCAGAGAACTTTCTTTTGGAGTAGATGATGCTTAATACAGAGACCCACAACTAGTCAACATGCACTGAATAAAGCACTATTGAGTGCTCAGCTGTAAATGGGTATCTATATCACACTCCCTTCCCCCAAGGCTCAGGGGTCATCACAGTAGAGAAGGCAGACAGAGTGTAAGAGCCAGAGGTAGTGGACGTGTACAATGAAACAGCGTTTGGTGGACAACACAGGGTCATTGTACACATGCACTCGTAGCAACTGGTACTGCATACAGAAGACCTCCACCAGGTCAAGCCAGCCATAATCCCATCACAGAATTGGGAGGGGCTCGTGAAGTTCCATCATTGTCAAGTGATGGCCACTGGAGACTGGAGAGTCAGTTTTCCCCAGGGGTGGGCCCCTGCCCTCAGAGGCTACTCTGCCCCAGAGGATGGTCCCAGATTAAGGCAGCACTAAATGGACTCAGTGGGTTGTGTTTTTGTTTTGTTTTATTTTTTTAAAGTGCACATAAAGTTGTGAAGGAAAAATTGCTTGGAGGATAGGACAGGAATTATAGAAAATAAAAAAACCAATGGGGTGAATTTGAGCAAACATATACATGTGTGAAATTCTAAAACAATAAAAAAAAAATTTCAAAAAATCAGTGGGCTGTCAATCTACTGATATAACATATTTGAAAACAGACCTGTAACTTTGAACATGATGCTGCCTTTTGAAGGATCCTAAGGAAAAAATAAAGAGGCTGCCCCAACAAGAAAGATTGTTTTACAGATGGTAACAAAGGACCCTTAAGTAAAGAAATCTGGGGGTAGAGAGATGACTCAGCAGTTAAGAGCACTGGCTACTTTTGCAGAAGACCTGGGTTCAAACTCTAGCACCCACATGGGGGCTTACAACAATCCATCCTTAACTCCAGTTCCAGGGAATCCTACATCCTCTCCTGTTCTCCATGGACACTGCACAACATAAAAGCACTTATATGCAAGCAGGCAAAACACTCATACACCTGAAATAAAAATAAAAGTAAATACCGGGCGTGGTGGCGCACGCCTTTAATCCTAGCACTTGGGAGGCAGAGACAGGCGGATCTTTGTGAGTTCAAGGCCAGCCTGGTCTACAGAGTAAGTTCCAGGACAGCTGGGGCTACAGGGAGACCCTGTCTCAAAAAGACAAAAAATAAATAAATAAATAAATAAATAAATAAATAAATGTAAATAATTAAATTTGATAAGAATATTACAGGTGTCCCNAGAAGTGTGGGAAGCACACAGAAGGCTATACCTGCCAAGTTTTAGAGACTAGGTGACTGGAGATTATGTGACCCTGGTTAGGACTTCTATATTAAACCTCACCCATCCACAGGTCAGGAACTATTGCAGGTGCTCAGGCTGAAAGTTTGTAAGAGCCAGGATTGTCCCATAAACATAGGGAAACAGAAGATTTCAGGCTACTGGAATATTGCACATGGGAACTTTTGGCAGTGGTGGCATCCAGCAGAAGATCCATGCTGACTCAATCGTACAAGGGCCCAGAGTGGAATAGGGCAAATCGATGGCTACCTGGTGATAGCCTGGGAACTGCTGGAGACTGATTACTACTGGGAGAACGAAAGTAGAACTTACTTAAGACTGATAGATAGGGTTACTAGATTCCAGTAGATGAATTTGCACCGAAGTACAAGTGAGTACTGATACTGATACTTGACTGGATAGAAGTAACATATATTGTAGAATGCATGAGATCCATCATGGGCATGTGGGGCTATGGATATTAGAAAGGGTGAAAATTTGATAAACAACTGTTATAGGAAATGTGCAAAAGTTCAATAAAAATTATGAAAAATAAATAAAATGAAAAGAGAAGGAAAGTTACTTCAAAAAATAGTTTATTTAGTACTCAATTCATATATCATGATGTCTTTTATATGTGCTTTAGTTAGAATAATTTGTTAACAAAATTCACATTACAATATGAATAATGAGCACATTGAGGATGGTATTGTTGGTAGAGTTGCAGATGATTGAATTCTTGGTATAATGTCCTTGGGCAAAAAGCTCAGATATAAAATTTCTGATCCAAAATTACAGCCCAATTAACAAGAAGGGTGCTGACGTTTGTTGTTGTTTTTTTAATTTTATTTATTTTTGTATGTGTATGAATGTACTGTCTGCATGTAGGTCTGTGCACCCGTGTCATGCAATGCCGCGGAGGTCAGAAGAGGGTCTCGGATTCCCCTGGAACTGGAGTTCTCCTGGAATTGGAGTTACAGATGGTTCTTAGCCGCCATGTGGGTGCTGGGGATCGAACCCGGGTCCTCTGCAAGAGCAGTCAGTGCTCTTAACCGCTAGGCCATCTCTCCAGCCCCATTCCTTTTTCTATGGATCGCTTACTACCCATGTATCAAAACTTGAATCATGACATCTCCTGGTCCTCTCCCCTTCCCTTAACTCCTTCTCTCATCACTGTCTTCTCTTACATACTAAATTATTTCACCAGACTCTCCTGTCCTTATTAATACTGTCATTAATGTGAACTCCTGTCAAAATTTAAGTCACCTCCACAGTACTGGTGTGTCTTTGTATGTGTCAGTTTATTACAGTGATGCTCATATTTCTTCAGAGTTTGCCAGTTACACTACAATCTTTTTCATAGTAGGTACTCAGTTCTGAAATGTTATCATTGAACCCCAAATGTAAAAATAGAATCACTGTCTCTGCAATGGTTCTTTCTGGAAAAGAGCTGAGAATGCGAACAATGATTTTGCCTAATTTTTATAATTAAAACATTCAAAATTCTCTTAAGATTTCTTGAAATCTAGTCTTATGATTCTATGAGAATTCATAGTAAAGTGGCTTACAAAATGTGCGGCCTATAGTTTATCATAATCTAGGGGTGGGACTCTACAGGCATGTGACATTTAGTTACTGATTTCTATTTCAGGCAAAAGTTGTGAAAATGCTTAAACACAGAGAAATCTCAAATCTGTGGAGAAATCATAAATTTTTCAGCTAACCCTAATGATGAGTGCCGAGTTTGCTTGTAGTCAATCCCCCAGGCCTGCTTGGGAATTTTGGGGTCCAACCAATGAAGGAATGGGGGAGAGAGGCACAGAGTCAAAACATAGACCGTGGGAGTTGGGTGAACGCAGACAGAGAGCAGAGAGGGCGAGCTGACGCGGACTTGTTTATTGGGGGCAGGGTTAGGGGTTATGTACTGTTCGAATTCCCCCTCTCCTCTTGTCGTCTTCTGATTGGCCCAGGTCTGCAACGCTGCTTGTATGGTCTCACCTGCCTAGGGCAAGTTAGGTTGATGAGGGACAAGCTCTGCGCGTGTGTAATTCTCAGCATACTGGCTATACTACATTTGCTAAATTTGTAATTGCTTCATCCCCACCTCTCTGAATGAAAGACTGGAGATGTGTGCTTTGGTGTCTCCTATTATTTCGGAACAATGTAATGTGTGATGGTATCCCACATAAGGTGTGACATGAATTTGCCATAGTAATCCATTGTGTGTCTAGCAGGGATATCATGAATGCCAGCAGTTTATTTTTCTCTTGATGTTTGTTTCCTTTTCCCTTCCTTTCTTTCTTCCTTTCTTTCTTTTTTTCTTTCTTTCTTTCATATTCTCTCTCTCTCTCTCTCTCTCTCTCTCTCTCTCTCTCTCTCTCTCTCTCTCTCCTTTTTCAGTGCTGTGGTTCCAGTGGGTGTGACAAGAGTAAGCAACCAGTTTTCTCCATTGCCTGTGGT
The DNA here is from genome assembly GCA_009823505.1 of Rhizomys pruinosus. Lineage (NCBI taxonomy): Eukaryota > Metazoa > Chordata > Mammalia > Rodentia > Spalacidae > Rhizomys > Rhizomys pruinosus. The sequence continues at coordinate 983,556 of VZQC01012994.1, read as the reverse complement.
AGGAGTCATACTCAGCCACCAAAGAAGTCTTAGGCCTTTTGATTTGCTAGGGATTTTGCTTATGCCTGATATTTCTCCTTGTCAGTGAAATCTTCCCTCTAAGGGGAAAATGCTTCTGAACCCTAAAGCTGATAGATGCTAGAATGCAATGGATGAGTCCTGTAGAAGCTAGTCATTTCAACCTTGAGGTGGCCCTTGTCTGACTTCTGTATGCATTCAAAATCACAACAGTATAGGAAGGTGACAGTTAATCTTTACATCACTAGCAGTTTTTAAAGCTAAAATGGCATTTTAACTGTGCCAGACTAGATTGTCTGTGTCTGTCAGTCTAGAGTTCATGTGACTATGAAGATGAGGGGATAATGAAGTTTATACAGGCCCATTAATCCTTCTAGGCTATTAAAATATGCATATACTATGACTAAGGAGGCCCTGACTGGGCCTGTAAAAGGACAGACAGTTCATTAGATTGCACCATCCAGGCACTTCATAATGCACATTCCCATGCATACGCTAGGCAAATGAGAGGAAGAGAGGAGAAAAAAAAGTAATTTATATAGAGCAGCTGCATGTGTTCCACCTGCCACAGTTTGTGGTGGATCTATGTTCACTCATAAGTGTGAGGCACAAAATGGGAATCTGCAGTTCTCTTCCCACCTTGGTTTCTATTGGTGGGGCACCATCATAAGGCCAGCCTCAAGTCTTTCATTTGGATGACTTAAGGTGCCCTCCATGTGACATACACTGCCCTGTAACTTATGTCATAAGGGCTGGTGTTAGAACTTAGGCTAAATAAGATTCCCCTGAACCTCACGTTACCATACTATCAAAATAGACATTTAAAATTTTCAGCTTGTGAAATGATTCCTATAATGATAGTAAATGTGATTTGCCTCACTGATAAAGTTGAAGAAATTAAGTTTGTATGTCCTCTCAGGAAAGCTCTATGTGAAGGAGCACCCCAGAATAACCCACGTTAGCTTTGTCTCTCATTTATTTATTTATGTCTTATTTATGCCCTATAGAGAACTATCAGGACAAAATTAAGGTATTGATATAAAGAGAGATGTCCGCAGAACCAGATGTCAGTATATTTGTTCATTTTGTTTTGTTTTGTTTTTATTCCCTCATGCATTTACTTGCTCAACAAACATGTACTGAACAGGAACTGAGTTCAAAGATCTTTGTCAGGAATGCAAAACTGAAGACAAATTATCAGCCTTCAGAAAGGTCATAGTCTCATTTCTCAGGCAAAAAGTCAAAGAAAAATTATAACCATATAAAGATTTTAATAATCTTCTAGAAATGCATGGGATCAAATTCTACCCATCAGTTGGGCTATTCAGGGTAGATGTAAAAAATTAGATTGTACAAGAGGATGAAGGATTCCTCGGAGAGTGGTCGCCCTGCTTAAAATAGATTTTCATCTATCATCTATCATCTACTTTCAGCATTGAATCAACTAATGTAAAAACTCAGACCTTATTCTACAGATCATGTTCCAGGCTGTATGGTGAGTTGAGTGCTAGAACTGGGGCAGGGTTGTTGTTTGCCATGTTTTCTATTCTGTATTGTTTTAAGCACTGTTCAGAAGCAGAAGTCAAAAGCTTTTACTTCCAGCTAAGGCTGTTTCAAATGCTTTGTGGGCAAAATGAGGTTTGCATTCAGTTATGCAGAGGTGAGAATGAAGGACATTTATCACTGCAAGAACAATCTGGGAAGGTTACGGTTATGTCAGAACAAATGAACATTTATAGGGGAGAATTGAGTGCGGTCAGAACTTAAGGAACTTGAGAAGCAGTAATTTGAAGAGGGAGAGTGAGACTGTATTTTTAAGGTCGTGAAATTGAAACTAAGAAATATTTTCTAAGACAAGGTGAACTACTGAAGGTTTTTGAACAGAGAAATTCTATGGTCATAGCATGGCTTACAAAAGACTAAAGTGAGGCTAGAGAGATGGCTCAGCATTTAAGAGCATTGGCTGCTCTTGCAGAGGACGTGGGTTTATTCCCCTCATGTGCAAGGTGGATAACACCAGTTCCAATGGATCTGACACCCTCTTCTGACCTCTGCAGGCATCGCACTACATGGGTGTACTTTCATACATGCAGGCAGTACACTCATACAAATATGAGGAGAGTATATTTGCTGGAGGAATTACTTAGAGGGATTGGCCAGACTTCACAAAGTACACAAGAAAGGAAAGAAGGTGCTGGCTCCAGGACTGCTCCTCGGCTCCAAAATCAATCCTGAATTTCTTGTAGAAGATTTACCTCATTAATAGAAATAGAGATTAAGGAAAGGAATGGATTGGAGAGTGAATATTAGGACATACAGGTGGATAAACTCATTTTTGGAAATTTAGAAGAACAAAGTGAAAGAGTTGAGTAGAAAAGTGTCAAAGAGTAAAAGAGTGAATTGAGGATGTGAAAATGGGAAAGGGCCACCTCAGGGTTCATGGGCCAATGTGACTAGAGTGAGAGGTGACAGTCCACCTCGGCGTTTTGCAGTAACAGTAAATGACTTCTTGTTTGTTTATTTGATTTCCTCACATTCTATATTACATAGATATTACTAGGCAGCTTGAATACAAGGCAAATATTTTTTGGCCTTTTGGAGACAGAGTCTCCCTGCAGCCACAGCTGTCCTGGAACTCACTATGTAGACCAGGCTGATCTCAAACCCACAGAGATCCATCCACCTGCCTCTCCCTCCCAAGGACTGGGATTAAAGGCATGTGCCACCATACCCAGCTCAAATAATTTTCAAGCTAAAATACGTGAGTCTATATTCTTAAATATTTTACTACTGACATCACTTGGAACTTGGCTAAATTCTACACTACGTAAATTACGAGTGCTTCACAGAATGGCATTCATTTCCACACTGAACATTAATTTTTAATTAAAAAATCAAATCATCATTAGCCTGGGCATTAAATTATGAGTTTATCCAGCAAATATTTATGAAAAACAGTAATTATTAACCTGAAGATTTAGATGACCTAATATTGGGCTTCTTTCTGCTTTTACATACTCGGCAACATGCATGACTGGGTAATTGGTGTAGCTGCCAGGAATCCACTGAAACTGGCATAATGGGTAGAAATTTGTTGGCAATGAGAGAACCTTACAATTTTGGAATTATAGACGAGAACAGAGAAGAAACCAGCAACAAAAAGTGCTATTACCCAGTCACTGGAAAGATGTAAGCTTGTGGCTACATACAGAAAATGAGCCTAAGATCAAGTGTTCTATCATTTTCTACTATGTGGCTTATTTTTTTTAAATAAATAATAAGTTAAAATAGACTCTTCTTTTCAACATACTGGAAGTTCAATAGTCACAGTGTTGTCTGGTTTAGCTAAAAGTAAGGCATTTTTTCTGTTACGCCCTTTCAGTGGTTCAGAAAGCAGTTTTATCAGTAGTTAGATGCATTATTTTCCTAAGAGCTTGGGTATTTTATTGAGGCTGTTTCAGATGCATTTAATGTCCTCTCTAATGGATTTGTTTATCTTTTCCTCAGTGCTCTGGGCCAGGCATGTTACTTTTCATTTGCCTTAAAGATGAAGAAACTTCACTGCTACAATTTGTAGATTATGGCATTTTAACATATCATATATAGTTTTTGATGTGTTATATATGAAATATGATCTGTAAATACAGATCTGTAGACAACATATTGTTCAAAATATTTTATAGATAATTTCATACAAGATATATGTAATCAATCATTTTAAATATTGATATTTAGAGGAGTAAAGGTGGGTCACTATAGCTTTTGTACTATGACTTCAAATACAGTATTCTCAAAAGTTGGAGTATCCTGTTGAAGTCTGAGCTATTGCATACATATGTCACAGAAATATACATACATATTGGCATTTGACTATAAATTCAATGACTAAAATTAGTCTGTGAGCAGACGCTAATTATGTTAAGACAGTGGCATAGAGGATAGAAACGCACTACTTCCCCACCTTTGATGAGATTTGATGTATATGTGATTAATAACATGTTCACTCTGACCAGGTTAAAGGTACTGTATGGAGAGTGGAATGTAGTTTAGTGGAACATTTGCCTAGCATATGTAAGGCTCTGGGTTCAAACTCCAACACTGAAGAAACAAAGATACACTTAGATTATTCAAATGTAAGTGACACATTGAGTCATATACACTGAATGCCTGAAAATTAATAGATTTTTTCTTTCATTGGTGACATTTCCTTAATTTTTATAATTCCTAAAGATTCACAAGTGCTCAGCTATCACTCTCATTATTATTTAAGGTGTACTTTAAAAATATCACATATTGGGGGCTGGAGAGATGGCCTAGCGGTTAAGAGTGCCGACCGCTCTTGCAGAGGACCTGGGTTCGATCCCCAGCACCCACATGATGGCTGAGAACCATCTGAAACTCCAATTCCAGGAGAACTCCAGTTCCAGGGGAATCCAACACCCTCTTCTGTGTTGCACGACATGGGTGCACAGACCTGCACGCAGACAGTACATTCATACACATATAGAAATAAGTAAAATTAAAAAAATTTTTTTAAATAGTGCATACATAACTCTTAGGAAATCAAACATCTGGATTATTTTCTACAATTCTCAAGCATTTAGATTTTATGACTAGACAATAATCCTTTACAAGAAAAATTCGAATATGGGAATCATTATTTTGTGATTGCACCTAGATTTCTACTTGCCGTTTTCTCAGAGAAGCTTGAGGAAACTCTTGTGAGGCTCCCTCCTGGGACTCTCTGATAAATTGGCTCTACACAAAGATTGACATGAAGACAAAGCTTGGGGCTGAAGGAGAGAAAACAGCCAGGAATGAAATAATTCTTCTTGGAGTGATAAATAAATGTCAAATGCACCACAAAGGACAAATAGAGTTGATGTTTCCCCTGAAAACTGTGATGGCTGACCCAGACAAGAGGTGCAGAGAGATTCACAATTAGGTTCAGGGCTGACTGTTCTGCCACTTTAAGATGATTTGGGTACGCTGTAGACTATTCATCAAAAGTAGAGGTCCAGAGTAGGGCAGGGAGGTCTTTCCCATTGACCACATCCTTCATCTTTGTCAGGTGGCTGCAGGTGGTTGACTTCTATTTTAGTATTTTTATCAAACTGTCCTTGAAATTGTATATATATTTAATTGATTTAGTTAGCCCACTGTGTTGTGTGTTGATGTGCAGGTGTATGTGAGGATACTTGGGTATGTGCAAATGCACGTAGCACACGTGTGTACCTACATTTGGAGAACAGACATACTCTTTAGGTGTCATTACCCAGGAACCATCCACTTTTTGTTTTGTTTTGTTTTTGGTCTTTTTGAGACAGGGTCTCCCTGTAGCTCCAGCTGTCCTGGACCTCACTATGTAGAGCAGGCTGGCCTTGAACTCACAAAGATCCATCTGCCTCTGCCTCTCAAGTGCTAGGATTAAAGGCACGTGCCTCCACGCCCTGCCCCCACTTTGCTTTTTGAGACAATGTCTCTCATTGAGACCTGGGGCTCACCAGTTAGGCTAGATGACTGGCTGGGCAATCAGCCCAAGGATCCTCTGCTCTCCACCTCCTCAGTGCTGAGATTACAGACATGTGCTACCATACCAGGCTTTATTTATCAAACTCAGGTCATTCTGCTTATACAGTGAGCACTCCTACTGACTGACCTATCTCCCTCTCCCCTTGTGTTTGTAGTTCATACTTACACTACACATCCTTTTAGATGCCTCCCTTTTCCTTTGATTTTGATCAATATTTAAATTTCATAAACCTTGTAATTAGGAATATAAATTATTTTACCCACATTATTACAAATATATGCAGGTATTCCAGATAACCCACTATTATTTTTATATATTTTTTTAATTTATTTTCATATGTGTATGAATGTTTTGTCTGCATGTAGATTGGTGCACCTGTGTCAGGCAATGCTGCAGAGGTCAGAAAAGGGTGTCGGATTCCCGTGGAACTGGAGTTAAAGACGGTTTTCAGCTGCCATGTGGGTGCTGGGGATCAAACCTGGGTCCTCTGCAGGAGCAGTTGGTGCTCTTAACCGCTAGGCTGTCTCTCCAGCCCCCCTGCTATTATTTTTTAACTTTAACTGATAAAGTTAAAATAAGACTAACTATTCAACCTTGTTCGAGTTCTCCAGGGCCTCTTGCTACCAGTGGCTGATGTACTGAAGAGCCCATATGGATTAAGACTCAAAGTCTGCCATTCACTGTGTTACTTTGAAAAAGTACCTCAGTTTCTCATCTGTAAAATGGAGATTGGCATTCTATTTACATCATAAGGTTATCATGAAGATTAAATGAAATAATGCCAATTATATTTATAAAATACTTTGTGCAGTGCTTGATCCTTCCTCACCAGATGTTAACCTTTATTGAATCATTTTTTGTTCTTAGGATATATTTGCTTTTACTATCTATACCTCTGTTACCACTGAGTATCCAGAAGAAGTGAACTTTTCATCCTTTGGATCTGTAAAGCAGGTAGACAAAATTTAGAAATGCAGGCTTTTCCTATTCCAGATCTCTGTGCCAAAGGCCTATGCACCTCACTGTCCACATGTCATATGAACTCACCTTTCTCCTGGAATCAGCTCTTTTGAGCAGAACTCTCAAAATCCTTTTAAGGACAACACTGTGTTTCCATTTTCCTAAACTTAGACCCTTACGGGTATTATTGTACCCTTTCCCCGTCACTGTCCTGTGCACCTTCCCACTGTCCTGTGAGAGTCTCACTGAAGCATCTCATGCTTCCCTGGCTCTTCATCCCCACTGTCCATGCCCTGTTCCTTGCCTAGGCAGGTGCAGTATCTGGCTCCTCTTTAGTTAGTGTCCATCTCCAGATGCTGGCCACCACCCCAAATGATAGCTAGTGCCACAACTTTGGCCTGCTTTGTGCTACTCTCGACAGCCTTGTTTGTGACTGTCTCACATGTCTTCTATGTTTCCATCCCTGTTGTATTTATCATCACTTCCTCTTTGGAATGCTTCCAATCTCTTCTAAACCTTTGCAAATTCATCCCTTTCTTTAAGGTTCAGAATTGCACAGCTAATGGAAGGGCAGCCTTAGGGCTCAAATGAATCTTTCCTAGTTTTTCTTCACCAAATTCCCTGCCCTCTCTGAGTCTTGCATTCCTCAATTATATAACATTAGCAAACCCCGAGTTGCAGGATTGTCTTTACTATTAAGAATAATGTATATCGGGGATGGGGAGATAGGTCAGCAGTTAAGACCACTAACTGGCCTGGCGTGGTGGTGCATGCCTTTAATCTTAGCACTCAGGAGGCAGAGGCAGAGGCAGAGGCAGAGGCAGAGGCAGAGGCAGAGGCAGAGGCAGGCAGATCTCTGTGAGTTCAAGGCCAGCCTGGTCCACAGAGGGAGTTTCAAGTCAGCTGGGGTTACAGGGTCTCCCTGTCTCAAAAAGACCAAAAAAAAAGCACCGTCTGCCCTTGCAGAGAACCCAGGTTGGGTTCCCAGCAACCACATGGTAGCTAACAACCATCTGTAACTATAGTTACAGAGGATCTAATGCCCTCTTCTGGCCTCCACAGGCACTGTGACACTTTTGCCCTTACATACTTTCAAAACACTCATACATGTAAAATTGGAATAAGTAATTTTATAGATTTTTTATTAATTTTATTTATTTTTTATGTGTTTAAATGTACTGTCTGCATGTAGATTTGTGCACCCGTGTTGTGCAATGCCGCGGAGGTCAGAAAAGGGTGTCAGATTCCCCTGGAACTTGAGTCAAAGATGGTTCTCAGCCACCATGTGGGTGCTGGGGATCGAACCCGGGTCCTCTGCAAGAGCAGTTGGTGCACTTAACCGCTAGGCCATCTTTCCAGCCCCGGAACAAGTAAATTTTTAAAAAAGAATAATGCTTGTGGCATCAGCCATGGCTGATGCCACAAGCTTACATCCTCTACAGGTTAGGAGATGTTATAAGCCACAGTAAGACCCTGTCATATTTAACAGGGGGGAAATTGTAATTCATGGATTAACATATCCAAACATGTGTCTATGCTAAAGTAACCTACCATAACTATTAGTGCTGCTTAAATACCTATATATCGAATTGCTTGTTCTTCATTAGTAGGATTGAAAGGTTATTCCTGGACAAACTGTCAGCCCATGAAAGGAAACAGCCAGAATTGACCAGAGTCCAAGTCAACAGCTCCAGAGAGAGTGGACTGTTTTACCTCTCATCCACCTGTGCCCCTTTTCTAAGCCTAGGGAACAACCTGCGGAAGAGGGGGCGTGGTAGAATGTAAGGGCTGCGATTGGGGTGAATGGTGAAACTACAGCAATGTAGTCTGGACACTCATTTGATCAACTTGATTGAACAAACAACCTGTCACCCCCCACTGGATGGTGGGGCTGTAGGTGTTTGGGCACAACAGCCTGCAGATAGGTTTTGCATGAAGGATGCTTGTACTCATGGATTATCACTTATAGCTAAAAATGAAAAAAAAAAACTGAGAGAAAGATGCAGGACAGTTATGGCAGAATGCATGATCTGGGATGGGGTGGGGGTGGGGGGGGGAGGGAAAGGGAAATAAGCCTGAACTGAATTGGAAAAAATGTATGAAATGCACAAAGTATCAATAAAAACTAATTTAATTAAAAAAAAAAAAGAATAATGCATATTGTGGTGTCGCATAAGAATCCAGAAAGTATGATTGACTTTTGCAGTTTTTTGGTAAGTCATAGAGCACTGAATCATCTAGCTTTTGAATATCCTCATTATAAGGTGTTACTGTCTTTCAGGCCACTGTGTAATAGATATTTAATTTCCAAAGTAGAATACAAGTATCCAGGTAATAAATAGAACTTAGTTGAATTGTGTGCATTTGTGCACAGGTACATACAGAAATATTTCTAGATATCAAAAGAGAGGCACTTCCATGTACATTCATTCTATTCATAAAGAATCAAAACCTGGAGAGTTTGAATCACTCTGAAATCAGCTTAATTTAATTTTAAAATGGTAAAGGCAGGGATGTCAAATAATGGCTTTCTCAATTCTGTTTGATTTTCTTTCTAGCTCACATATCACATCTGCAAGAGTTTGTTGTCTAGATCAATATGTATGTTTCTAACCACCTGCCTATTTTTATCTAGGCACCATTGTACCTAGGGATAATGGGAGACAGGGAGGGGAGATGGTTGTTAGAAAGATACCTCACAGTATAGGGTACAGATAAGGAGTATTTCCAGTCGGACAGCCATGGCATTTGTTTGTTTGTTAGACCTCTCAGAATTGCTGTCAGGAGAGACAAATGACACTTAAACCTTCTTCCTGTAAAAGAGCAAGGACACAGTATTGGTAAATTCAGTCACTAAATATGCATACTCAACAATATGATTTTGCTACAAACCAGTGTTCTCTATGAAGATCGTTTTTTAAGTCTTTCTTTTTAAAATTTTATTTATTTTTTATGTGTATGAATGTGCTGTCTGCATGTAGGTTTGTACACCCATGCTGTGCAATGCACATGGAGGTCAGAAGAGGGTGTCAGATTCCCCTGGAACTGGAGTTAATAAAGATGGTTCTCAGTTACCATGTGGGTGCTGGGGATCGAACCCGGGTCCTCTGCAAGAGCAGTCGGTGCTCTTAATTGCTAGGCCATCTCTCCAGCCCCCTCTATGAAGATCTTAAAAGGTAGATAATTCTCCTCTGAATTTTCTCTAACAAAAATCAAACAATTTTAAATTTAGCTCATTCTCATATATGGAATATAATATAGCATTAGCCCTACCAAAGTGTAGAAAAGTTTCTATGGGAAACAGAATAAAGATATATGAGTAGATATATGATGTATGAGTCTATATATGCATAGAAAATCCTTATGGTGACTGGAGGCCAAAGAGTTAGATGCACAGACCATTGTAGGGAAACCAGGTTATGACTTACTGAGAAAATTCAAAAGTGGTGAAGGACTAGGATAACTTATCTGTAAACAAATGATCCTATGCTTTTTGCTTTATAGTCATTCTTTTTTTTCTTTAATTTTTTTTAATTTATTTCTTTTATGTGTATGAGTGTACTGTCTGCATGCAGGTCTGTGCACCCATGTCGTGCAATGCCGCGGATGTCAGAAGAGGGCGTCGGATTCCCCTGGAACTGGAGTCAAAGACGGTTCTCAGCCACCATGTGGGTGCTGGGGATTGAACCCGGGTCCTCTGCAAGAGCAGTCGACACTCTTAACTGCTAGGCCATTTCTCCAGCCCCGCTTTATAGTCATTCTGTGTGTGTCCTGCATAGTCAGTCAAGTACAAAGCAGCAACCTCTCATTGTATTGCTCAAGTTAAGGTTAATTATTAATCTTTTTCTCCATGGATCGATTCCCCCCGGGAGAAAGAGAGGGAGTGGCCGAACTCTTTAACTTCATGTTTTTGCCAAGTGAAAGTCCTGGGCGAGCTCAGCTAGTGTGCTGTCATGTGCTCTGTTGAGGTCTTGTCAGGACCTTTGCTCATCTCTGTGCGCAGCTCTTTCTTCAGCCCAGTGCTCCCAATTTGCCCTAAGGAGGGGGCAAAAGTAGATGTGTACTGAAGAAAGGGGCAAATCTTTTTAATGCCATTTATTCTTCACTTTCTGTTCCCTTCATTTGAACATTGAGCTATCAAATTCCTTAAAATAAATGGTAGGAAATAAGTATAATACAGGCATCCTTTATAAGTGTCTAACTACTGCATGTGGAAAATCCCTTCTCCTCATGCTTTTGGAGCAGGAATACATCCTACATGCTACAGTGAAAAAGGAGTTCTCAGGGCTGCCAACCTTACAGTAGAGGTTGAGTGGTAGTATATTTCTCCTACATAAAAAAAATAAAATAAAATAAGTGTCTAACTACTGAATAACAAGTTTTTAGAAATGGATGAGAGTAAAGAGACATCTGTGTAATGCAGAACACGAACTGTTAACACCCCCATGAAAACATTTTATAAAGTTTATTTCAAAAGTTACCCCTAAGTAATTGACTGGAGTTTTATATTTTACTTTTAATTTTTTTTATTTTATGTATATGAGTGCAATGCGCACATGTATAAAGATGCACCCATGTAGAGTGATGCCATGCTGCACATTGAGGTCAGAAGAGGGCAGTGGATCCCATGGAACCAGAGTTCTAGAGAGCCACCATGTGGGTGCTGGGAACCAAACCTGGGTCCTCTGCAAGAGCATCCAGTGCTCTTAGCTTCTAAGCCATCTCTCCAGCCACTAGAGATTTATATTCTAGAATAGTCTCCTGCACTTTTCCTTCCATGAAATAATCTTCAATACAGGCATTGCATTTGATTTGCTTTGAATAACTTGTTTATGTAAGCAAGAATCTTACATGAAATAGGTGTTCAATGGTTGTGATTTAATTAGTGAGAGAAATACTTAATGAAAGATATGTTATTTCACAAGTAACTGTTGCTGTGGTTAGCTAAACCTGGTGTCTTTATGTAAAAAAGATAGAGAATCATATTCTTCTGGCCATTGTGCTGGCGACTGAGCCCAGGGCCTCCTCCATTTCAGACCAATGTTCTAACACCGAGCAATATTCCACCAGCACTGAGAACATTTTAAATACGATTTGTTTTGTTCTCTTTTGTGGTATTTGGGGATTAAACTTAGGAATTCATGCATGATAGGTAAATGCTCTACTACTCCTGAGCTATAACTGCAGACTCAGAATTTTTAAAAATTGACTTTAAACATCACTTTTACTATGGAGTGAATTGTGCCTCCTGCCCAACTCCTATGTTGAAGTGTTAATCTCCTCAGAACACTTAGAACATAACTGTGTTGTTTGCAAATGTGGTTAATTAAAATGAGAGTTAAACCACTCCGTCTATGGCATTTTATCATGGCTGCCTTGGGAAAGTAATACAACGTATTTTCCTTGTTTGCTTTGAGATGAATCTCGAAGAGATGAGAAGTCATTGTACAATGAATGTAAACTGTAAAACTTATAGATAAGAACAAAAAAATATTAGAATTTAAAACAGTGGTAGATAAAATTTAAAACACAATGGAGGGCTGCTAAGATGGCTCAAAGGATAAAAGTATTTGCCTCCAAGCCTGAGGACCCGAGTTCAATCCCAAGGTCCATCATGATAGAGATAACCAACTCTTGTAAATTGTCTTCTTTACTTACATATGATGGATTATATCACACACACGCATGCACACACATGCACGCACGCATGCATGCATGCACACAAATGTAATAAAGAGAAATTTTTAAATGGAAAATAAATTTTCAGAAATCTATTGGATGGTGAAACATCAAAATAAAGAGGAAACAAACAAGAGTCAATAAATCTAGGAAAGTCATTCTGTGACTAATATTTTATGACTAGGAGCGTGAGAACGACAGCAAAGAAGTAAAAAGAATGGATGGGGTACTCAAAGAAATAATACAAAAAATTTCCCAAACTGGGAAAAAATTTTATTTTTATGCATTTAAAAAGCCCATTGGTAACTAACACAATGAAAGAAAATAGACCCCTACTAAAAACTATCTTGGGGCTGGAGAGATGGCTCAGCTAGGACCCGGGTTCGATTCCCAGCACCCACATGGCGGTTAAGAACTGTCTTTAACTCCAGTTCCAGGGGAATACGACGCCCTCTTCTGACCTCTGCAGCATTACACCACATGGGTACACCAGCCTACATGCAGACAGTACATTCATACACATAGAAAATAATAAATTTAAAAAATCTTAAAGAGAACTATCTTGACATTTCAGAACACCACATAAAATTTTAATAAAGTCTCTTGAAGCTGCTACAGAAAAAAAATAGATGTTATTAATTACATTCTAATTCATGTTGATACCTACAACTAATATATTCAAATTTCTAAACATAAATTATATTTTAAGGCTACAAACCTGAAATTCTAAACTCAACAAACATCAATCAACTACAAGAAAATTGTCAAAAATATTTTCGATGTGTTTAATATAAATGCACATATACATGTGTGCCTTAGTGTGTGCATGTGCACCACATTTGTTTTCTTTTGTGGTATTTGGGGATCAAACTTAGGGTGCATGGAGATAAGAAGCCTTCAGATCTGCTGCAAGTAGAATTACAGATAGGTGTGAGCTGCCACGTGGGTGCTGAAAACCGAACCCAGGTCCTCTGCAAGAATAGCCAGTGCTCTTTTTGTTTGGTTGGTTTTCTTTGGGTTTTTTGTTTGTTTGTTTGTTTGTTTGTTTGATTGCCAGTGTTCTTAATCACTGAGCCATCTCTCCAGCCCCTACAAAAGCTTTTTAAAAAAATATGTTGGAAATATCTGAAAGAATTAGTGATGATGCTATATAACAATAAAAGTTATAAATAGTAACATAATTCCATAGAGAAAAAAGGTTATTCAATAAATGAACCATTATCATGCACCCTATTTGACTTATCAACAAACATTACTTTGTAGAGATAGTGAACATTCACATTTAACCTCTGATTATTCATTGTTATGTAACTATACTGGGCAACTTGAAGGAGGAAAATGGAGGAGTGGATGGTGAAAGAGAAAGTTTTTATAACCCATAACGAGAAGTCAAGTCAAAGTGTGAAGTTAGTAGAGCAATTTGAGAGGCTTGTGATTTCTTATATCATGTCTTAATCCTTGTGCCATACAATCTGGGAGAAAATATGTATAATAACTTTTATTGGATTTAAAAGAAACCAAGCCAGGCGTGGTGACACGCACCTTTAATCCTAGCACTTGGGAGGCAGAGGCAGGTGGATCTCTGTGAGTTCAAGGCCTGCTTGGTGTACATAGTGAGCTCCAAACCAGCTGGGACTAAAGGGAAACCCTGTCTCAAAACAACCAAAAATAAATAAATAAATAAATAAATAAATAAATAAATAAATAAATAGAAACCAACACAACTACTTTTCAAATGTGACAAATGCCCTCTATTACTTTGCATGATGGGTTTAATGTCTTGGATTGGAGCTGTTTCAACATTTAAATGTGATACTCCATTTCCCCTTTAACATTTGATAGGTTTAGCATTGCTGTGAACTGTGGTTTGTAGGCTGGTGGGGGTCTTTACAGTGGAGGTGAAGGTGGCTCCTTATACCTTTCAGGAGGCTGAGAAGACATGAGCACTGACACCCATCCAAACAGAGGAACAGATCCAGTGTCGGAGAGGGCTGGGGTTGTAGCTGTTCTCTTAGCTGATCTCTTAGTCCGGCTCCCACTCTATAGATGACTTACAACTAGTACTCACCACCTCCGGCCTTTGCACTGAAAGCAAGACACTTCTGTAAAAAGGTCAAGATACAAGCACATCGCTGCATCCCTGAGTGACTTTCTGCATCCATGCTTGATCCTCCTTAGGACGTCTACTTGAGTGAAACAAACCAGACAAAGCTGGTTTTCTCTGCACAGCTGCGGAGTACTACTGTCTCCCTGATAGTCTTGCCTTGTCTCTCAGGATTACTATGGCCTAGAATATTCCTTTCAAGTTTAGATTTCTCTTCGCCTCGAAGTTATGCAGAAAAATTTTTTTGGCCTTTAGGTTCTTGTAGAACATGGGAGCTCTATGATTTGGCAGAAAAGCCTGGTGCCAACATGCCAGTAAACTCTGCGTCTTTAACTGCCCAGTTTCCTGAAAGACACCCCAATGCTCAGAGGTTTTCCTGCAGAGCCTGAACAGCAGATGCTATCAGGTGGTTTCCACAATCTTTTCTCTTAATCAAGGCTCAATATCTGCAATAGAAACTCCAAAAGAGGGGCTGGAGAGATGGCCTAGCGGTTAAGAGTGCCGACCGCTCTTACAGAGGACCCGGGTTCGATCCCCAGCACCCACATGGCGGCCGAGAGCCGTCTGAAACCCCAATTCCAGGAGAACTCCAGTTCCAGGGGAATCCGAGACCCTCTTCTGACCTCCGCAGCATTGCACGACACGGGTGCACAAACCTGCATGCAGACAGTACATTGATACACATACCGAAATAAATAAAAAAAAAAAAAAAAAAAAAAAAGAAACTCCAAAAGAGCTGCATGTAAATGAAGTGCAGTAGAAAGAAGACTAGGCAGGGGAAAAAATGAACTATTTCAATGTAATCCACAGAATTCTAATAATAACTTAGTATTATATGATGTCAGTTTGCCTTCGCTGAGCTAGGTTGCCTCCTTTCCTCTCTTTTATTATCATAAAAGCAATTTGCCAGGTGGCAGCACGCCTTTTAATCCTAGCACTTGGGAGGCAGAGGCAGGCAGATTTTGTGAGTTCAAGGCCAGCTGGTCTACAGAGCGAGTTCCAGGACAGTGGGTACAGGGAGACCCTGTCGAAAAGGCAAAAAAAAAAAAAAAAAAAAGCAATGTCCTCTGCTCCAGATCACATTCCTGGGATCAATGAACTATGTATTCTTTCAGCTTTTACATGTGGTCTCAGAAACAGCTACCATTGACTTTTCCAACAGGTTCAATTTCTTAGAACACACATGTCACTATACATTAATTCCTTGAATCCTAGCTGTCCTCTTTTAACCTGTATTTCTAGGATATATTCCCTGTTATCAGGTGCAATGATGAATGGAATAGACATTCAACTCACTGTCGGATCTAAAAACTTAGCACCTATTTGTTATTTGTTCCAGAAATCGTAGCGTTTCATCATCTCTAAAGGGAAGGTGGTATCATCGTCAACATCTGTAAAAACTAGATGAGATAATGTCTGGACTCACTTATACATCTATTTTAAGACCACAGTGTTAGCTGCTATTACTGTTATTAGCATTACCTATTACTTCTAGCATTTTCCATTACATCTAGCATTTTCAATTACTTCTACTTTTCATTTCACTATATCTTTTTTTTCTTCTTTTTCTTTTTTTTGGCTATATTTTTTTTGTCTTCAGACAGAGTCTCACTAAGAACTCACTATGTAGACCAGGCTGGCCTTGAATTCACAGAGATCCACCTGCCTCTACCTCCCAAATGCTGGGACTAAAGGCGTGTGCCACCATGCCCAGCTATTTCCCCATTTCTAAAAGAGTATTATAATGCCAAATTCAAAAGGATATCTTGAACAGTAAGTCCATATTCATGTATGTAGCCTGTGTGTGTATGTATGTATACATTTATATAATGCACACACATAGATTATGTGGTACCTATCATGGTAAATATTAATTTCAGATATTATTTCCATTATATTATTGTGTCAATTACTAGTATAGCTTTCTCTTGTCTCTAAATTAAAGTTGATAATGCTAAACTTTAAAGATTATTGTGAAAATTTTAAACCTTAATGGACTATGAGCCTTGCATTTAGCAACCAATTTATATGGGTTCATGTTCATTTTTCCACTGAACTGTTTTAAATGTGTGATTGTGCAATATTGTAAGTCTGTAGTTAGGATATGTGCTGGATATGCTGCTATTTTGCTTTTGTGTTCATTTCTTAATAGACTGACAGTGCTATAGGGATTAATATTAACAGCAATGCAGATTTTCAAGATAATATTATGTCTGTACATTGAGACAAAAAAAAAAAAATCAGACTGGCAACACAGCTTGGCCCAGAAGCCTGCCCTCAGCAATAGACAAGACAAGATGTGATGAGAACACGCCTGTGGGGTTGTGCGGGTGGCATTTGCCTTCTCTGTATAGTGACTTGCCAAATTCGCTCTTACCAACTCTGACAGTGACACTGATGGTAGAGGAACAACCCGCACAATGCCGCAGGGCCCATCCCTTTCTAAAGCTGCAGTCTGACTGATGAGACAGGGTGCATGCTTGATTCCATCTGCTGTCATTTATCTGCCAATACAAATAACGGGCCTCAGCAAGTATTTGGCAGCCAACAAGACAGACTGTATTTTTGTAACTCTAGGGGAACCACTCCAGAGCATTAAAGGCAGAAAACACCTATGATACCTTCAATAAAGAAAAAAGGCCTCTCTTCTTGCCGGGCATGGTGGTGCACGCCTCTAGTCCTATCACTCCAGAGGCAGAAGCAGGCAGATCTCTGTGAGTTCAAGGCCAGCCTGGTCTACAGAGTGAGTTCCAGGCCAGCTGGGCTACAGGGAGACCCTGTCTCAAAAAGACCAAAAAATAAATAAATAAATAAAAAATAAAAAAAATAAGAAAAAAAATGCTCATCTAAAATTGGAAACATTAAGCCCCAGAAGCCAGTGATTCTAAATAACAACAAAAAATTAATACTCTCAACTCCTATAGCCTGATTTTGTTTAAAAGAACTCAAAGAAAAATTTTACAATTATCTTGTACCTTTAATTAAAGTGTATGTTTTCTGGAATGGTGGAACTTTAACTGAACTTGAGAATCAGGGGGAAGGAAAAGAAAAGAAAAGAATGACCACATATTGCATTCTTGGAGTTAGAGCCAATATAAGGCTTCTTTGTTAGAGAAGCTGAATTTTTTAATTTTTTAAAATTTTTATTGAGCACATTTCCTACAACATTTCTTAATCAAATTTAGACTCATTCCCCCATCCGTGCCCACCCCTCATGCCCCCCCACCCCCCTTCAGAGCTCATGGATTCTGGCATACACAAGTCCTGTCTTGCATCTTTTTCTCAGTCTTTTATTACCTTTTTGGAGCACAGGTTACTGTTTTGCTCAGTTCTTTGAATAGGTTTTTCTCTCTTTTTTTGTTCCCATTTGATTTTTATATTATTCCAAAATATGCATACATACACTCCACACATAAATCAAAGTTACAAAATCTGAAAATAAACTATAGGTTAATTCCAAAGCACATTTAGAGATTTACATTTTAACAGTAAAGTTGCATGCATATAAAAAGAAGTATAACTTTACATTCTCTCTTTTTTCTAGTATTTGAATATTAGTTTTCCTATATGATAGAACACACCATAGGATTACATAAGGATAAATTACAAATGGTTTTAACATGTATCAGTAAAAAGAGAAAATATTATTTTACAAAATATTTTAACTGTTAAATATAATCCTTTTTTTTTTTTTACCAAAAGATGTCATGGTTTCCCCAAGGAAGTGCTTGAAGGTTCCTCCTTGGCAAACCCAAACAACCATCAATCCTGCCCCTGTGCTCCACACTAGGGTCCCTACCCACCATGGTCAACCAAATGAGGTCCAGCAAGCATGTGTCATATCTTGATCTTCCTGCACTGGCCTCCATGACACAGCATGGGTAGTCAAACAACTGCAGTCTACACTCTGAAGAGGCTGAAATCCCAGTAGCCACTCAGTCCACACGCTGGACATCTCTGTAGTCCCCATCTGGCATTGAAGGTTTGAAGGATTCTCAAGTTTTATATCTGAAATACAATTTCTCAGACCTTATTGATTATTTATTTCTGGTTATACTTTCCTTTTTGGATGCTTAAGGCCACACAGTCAGCCCAGATTAACCAAGGTTTCTGTTTTCTCAAGGTCAGTTGAGGGTCTGGTCCTCAAGGGTCACTCGGGTTTGTGGGGGTGAGCCCCTGGCTCCTTTTGGGTTTTCAACCACCAGTTCCATCCACTTGAGGACACAGTTAGGTCTTACTAGACAGGCTTCTCTCTTTGAAGCATGAGCAGACTTTCCTCTTTATAGGGTGGACACTGGCTGGAGTCCCATCAGTGGATCTCCAAGACCTCCCCGCACAGGGAAGACTGGTGACTCACATTTGCAGGACATTGCAGGAGATGCCCCCATGCATATTCCCCTGAGACTTAGTAGACCTCTGAGGGCAAGGAACAAAGTTATCCCTTAGGTCCCTCGGCCAAATTGGTATGGGCATTGAGTATGGTCATTAAGTACCCAGAAAGGCTAAGTTACACCAGCCTGATATATCACACCTATACTAAAATTGTATCTTCTGGAAAACAAACTTATTTCCATATCATATTTCTTGATTTACCTTTTTCCATTTTAACTTCATGTTACACTGTAATATGTACATGTCCCCTATCATATACCAAAACTCCATAGTCTGAAAATAAATGGTAGGTTAGTTCTAGGACCTGTCTAGGGAGTCATAATATAAGAGCACAGTTGTGTTCAATTTGCCTTAGAACTAGGTCCTTGGTGCTAGCATCCACAGATGAGGAATACCATTAGTCTTTTGTTTTTCTGGAACTGTGTTACTTCGCTTAACATAATATCTTCTAGTTCCATCCATTTACCTGCAAACTTCATGATGTCATCTTTCTTTACTGCTGTATAGACCTCCATTGTGTAGGTGTACCACATTTTCTCTGTCCACTCCTCAGTTCAGGGGCACTTGGGTTGGTTCCAGCTCTTCGCTATTGTGAAGAGAGCTGCTATAAACATGGCTGTGCATGTATCTTTGCAGTAGGTAGGATGAGTCTTGTGGGTATATACCCAGAAGTGGTATGGCTGGGTCAGGTGGTAGGCTCATTCAAGTCTTTTAAGGGTTCTCCACACTGCTTTCCATAGTGGCTGTAGGAGTTTGCATTCCCACCAGCAGTGAATGAGTGTTCTCCTTTCCCCACAACCTCTCCAGCTTTTGGTATCATTTGTTTTCTTGATCCTAGCCAGCCTTATCAGAGTGAGATGATAACTTAAAGTGGTTTTGTTCTGCAGAGAAGTTGAATTTTTTATGATGTGTGAATTAAAAGTCCCGAGTCATTTTTAATTCTAAAAATTATTAGGTTGAATTATTTCAACATCACTTAGAAGTATTCACAGAGTGTATCATTTGGAAATACATGTCATAAACAAAAAGGAGGTAGCCTCTACCAGTATCACTGCTTTTATAATGTTAGCCTTCACTCAAGTGAGACACTCAGATGTGGCACAGGGAGAGGACATGCAGAGTGCAGACCAAGCAGCTGAGCACACTGAACCATGAACTTTTCTGTTTGTGTAAGAGTATTTACTTTGTTTCCAGGGGTCTCTTAAATCTCACTCCAACAATTTATAGCGATACCTCTAAATCTTCTCCTCTTCCAGTTTTATGCTTCCCATATGTTCCGTTCTTGAGACGGTCTCTGTCATAAAGGGCCTTTCTATACGCAACATGTAAACAGTATGAAAAGCTAAGTCTTTAGAGCCAGCCGTGGTGGCGCACGCCTTTAATCCTAGCACTCGGGAGGCAGAGGCAGGCGGATCTTTGTGAGTTCAAGGCCAGCCTGGTCTACAGAGTGAGTTCCAGGACAGCTGGGGTTACAGGGAGACCCTGTCTTGAAAAGACCAAAAAAAAAAAAAAAAAAAGAAAGAAAAGAAAAGCTAAGTCTTCATCCTTAGTTTTCACCTCAGTCTGTTTTTATTAAATACTTTGAATTGATGCCTTAAACTCAACTTATATTCATTGACATTCCTTGTCACGTGTATGTTTTCTGGATGTATCCGAGGTTGACTAGGTCTCAACTTCACTTTTTCCATTTAACTAATCAAATGGTCTAGAAATCTTAGTCATTACTCTTTTCTTACTTCTATTTCCCAAATCCAGGTTTTATTCTTTCTTCAAACTCTGCTTCCTCTGCTCATCATCCTTCCACTTGTGCTAGCCCGGGACAAGTTTGCATGCATCCATGCCTGGATTTGGACAGTAGCTGCTAGCTGATAAGTCAGCGTTCAGCTAGTCACATCAATCCTACCCATAGCTCTCAAGTTGCTGGAGGCTTTTGCTTTATCCTATTAGTCTCTATTTTAGGCCTTCTCCAGCAGAGTTTATAAATTATGCAACAATAGGGTCAGGAGGTAAAGGCAGTAGAGAAGGAAGGCAAAGATCAGAGGAATGAGAGAACCCCTCCCCATCTGAGTGGGCACTAGCTACTTGAGAGCCCTTGACTGCTGAGACTGCATGGAAACAGGCCACTGCCGACAGATTTTTCTGGGATTTTTTTGCTTTGTTTTAATTTTTAAACACAGAAATATAGATTCAAAAAACATTAAAGTTTACTTCATAAGTGTCTTTGAAGTATGATGTGTACTGGAGAAAAAACAACAATTAAAAAAAACAATGAAAATTCTACTCTTTGTCTTCCGGGTAAAGTAAAAATACAAGAAAAATAATTTAAGTTTGTATATATGTGTGGTGAAATTTTAACACAAAATTTGTTAGGCATTTAAAATGCCCAAGCATGGAATTAAAACAATAGATAGCTGTTTATGATAATATGTTATATTTTTAGGGACAAGAGGCATTAGAAATAGTTTCTCAAGAAACATAATTAAGGCACTCACAGATCCAAGAATATAGAGAGCCATCTAGTGGGCAAATGAGTTCCTGACTCAAAGTGAAAAAAGCAAAGGCAAAAGTAAATATTTAATGTGCCTCTCCTTGCAATAGTCTTAGAGTGGTTAAAAGACCTGATTTTCTTAAAGGGAAGGACTCTAGATAGACTGACTAGACCCCAGTGGATGAACTTGCACTGAGGAACATCTGGTGTCACTAGCTTGACATGACAGACTTAACACAAATAACACAAATGAATTCCAGTGGTGGGGGGAGGCAGTGGGAGGGTCCAATGGGGAAGGGGGGGTGTAAAGATGAGTAAGAGGTTCTGTATGAAATACAAAAAAATTCAATAAAAATTTATAGAGTAAAAGCTGATCTCTTGAAGATTCAACTGTTCATACAGTTTTGCATAATTTCAGCAGTTTCCTCATCTATAAATATGACTATGGACTTCATATTTTTAGTCTGTACATTTTATGTAATATACAGTGAGCATCTAAAAGATTTAGAGATAGAAAATTATAATTTGATGTCATTGTCTCATCCTCAAAAACTCATAATCATTAAACTTTCCTAAAATAAATTATTATACTAATTAATTAAATATTCCTCTTAGCAACTAAGCTAAATCTTAATATTATTTAATTTAAAAATATTCTATTTATTATTTTTATTTTATGTGTATGAGTGCATTGCCTGCATGTATGTGAGTGCATCCTTGTTGTACAATGTCATGGAGGTCAGAAAAGGGTGTTGGATTCCCCAATACCCTCTTCTGGAATTATGGATGGCTCCCCCTGGAATTATGGATGGTTCTTAGCAGCCATGTGGGTGCTGGGAATTGAACCCGGGTCTTCTGAAGAGCAGTCAGAGCTCTTAGCTGCTGAGCCATCACTCCAGTCCCTATTTATTTATATTTTTATGTATATGTGTTATGCCTGAATATACATAAGTGTACCCGTGCATGCAATATCCACAGAGGCTACAAGAGAACATCAGATACCCTGGAAGTGGTGTTACTAATGGTTGTTAACCACCATGTAGATGCTGGGAATTGAATCAAGGTCCTCTGCAAAAGCAGCCAGTGCTCTTAACCTTTGAGCCATCTCTCCAGTTCATAAATCTTAATATCTATGTCTTGAGATCTTCTTGTTCCTGACATCAGCAAAAATTTTTAATAGTAGACCCATGTCATTCACAGTGTAAGTCACAGAGACCTTTCATGTTCCTTTTAACCAAAGTAAAGTGTGAATTTTGGAGTTCCTTCTTGATAAGATTGAGTAGTATTCCTGTCGGGTCTTAGTCGGGTCCTGTCCTGGAACCGACTGGGCTGTGGAAAGGTAAGTGCGCCGCTCGCTCGCCCGTTCCCCAGCCTCCTCAGTCCCGGAGTCACTCAGATGCAGCGTGGAGTCCAGTCAGGCAGGTTCTCACTCTACTGCAGGCAGGGCAGTGACTTATATACAAAACAGCCACAAAAGGCATTTAGGCACGAAAGCAAATGACCAGTGTTCCTGCAGCCCCTCTGACCCTCTCAGGCGGACTGGCGTACACGGCCGACAATTTTTTTTTTAATTTAATTTTTATTGATGGTTTGTGCATTTCGTACATCATTTTCCAATTCAGATCAGGCATGTTTCCCTTTCCCTTCCCCCCCCACCCCCACCCCTTCCCAGATCATGTATTCTGCCATAACTGTCCTGCATCTTTCAGGTTTTTTTTTTTTTTTTCATTTTTTAGCTATAAGTGATAATCCATGAGTATAAGCATCCTTCGTGCAAAACCAATCTATAGACTGTTGTGCCCAAACCCCCACAGTCCCACCATTCAGTGGAGGTTGACAGGTTGTTTGTTCAATCAAGTTGATCAAATGAGTGTCCAGACTACATCGCTGTAGTTTCACCGTTCACCCCAATCGCAGCCTTTACATTCTACCACGCCCCCTCTTCCGCAGATTGTTCCCTAGGCTTAGAAAAGGGGCACAGGTGGATGAGAAGTAAAACTGTCCTCTCTCTCTGGAGCTGTTGACTTGGATTCTGGTCAATTCTGGCTGTTTCCTTTCATGGGCTGACAGTTTGTTCAGGAGTAACCTTTCGATCCTACTAATGAAGCACAAGCAATTAGATATATAGGTATTTAAGCAGCACTAATAGTTATGGTAGGTTACTTTGGCATAGACACATATGTTTGGATGATATGTTAATTCATGAATTACATTTTTACCCCCTGATAAATATAACAGGGTCTTACTGTGGCTTATGACATCTCCTAACCTGTAGAGGATGTAGGCTTGTGGCATCAGCCATGGGTTATTCCTCCAAGGAGAGAGCCAACAGCCAATTAGATTTGGGATATACAGGCACATGGCTGCCTCTGCTGCACAGTATTTCCAGGCAGGTGAAGTGTAGCTGGTGCTGATGGTGGAGTCTTGCTTGACTCAGGGAGACCCGTATTTGCTTTATTGGTTTAGTGGCCTTTGGGAACACTCTCTGGCATTCCAGAGGCCATCTGTACCCTTGCATGTGCGGTCTCAATACATCCCTCCCATGTTAACGTCAGGTCTTCGGCAGCAGGGTCTTATCGCCTCTCCTCCTGCAGGTATCCCAACTTAGGGGCAAGGAGCCCTTACCTTTTGTGGGGCCTTGGATCCCCTGGCCAACATCCCCCTGGTAGAACAATCCATTGCTGATGTCAGAGCTCCTGCATTAATATACTTTGCCTAAGTGCATAGCCCAAGGACTTTAGTATTATATTTGGTTCTGAACAGAGTATAATCCTTTTCACAGTTCTTATGTCTATTAGTCAATTAAAGAAGGCATTTTTACCGGTTTTATAAGAGATTACCTCTATAATAGTTGTCTCCAATTTACAGTTGGAAAATGACATCATCATCGTCATATTTCTCCTTGTTCTATGGGGGGGGAGGCAAGAAAGTCATATCAAAACCTTTGTTGCACCTAGAAGGTATAAGTTTCATTAGGACTCATTATAAATAGTTGTTACATGTAGGATCCACAGAAGGGTTCGATGTTTATGGCAATCTGAGGCTTTTCTTCCTTTCAATGTTCAGACGGGTCAACCTTTCAGTTGCCACTTTTTGGTACATCCTACTCAATGCAAAGCTGTATCTTTTCTTTCTCAGCCGTTAAGTTGGTGACATTTTGTCCTGTTGGAACAAACAAATCTTTTCCCATAGTTAGTTTTAAGATTTGAATTGCAAGGTTTTTGACTAAAAGGTTTCATGTCTGTCTGTACCCCCCCCTTTTTTTAACCCATGAGTCTCCAGAAGACAGTTGTATTATACATAGCTATAGGGTGGAATCAAGGCATGGTTTGAAGTATTGTACACTTCTTGGAAATTGATCTGAGAGTATATTTTAAGTGTTATCATCACAAAAATTTCACTATCTGTTGTAATGCTTTTGCCTCCAAGTTTAATGTAGCCATTCCACAATGTATACATATACTAATATTATGTTGTATAGCATGAAAATATTTATAACTATTGCCAATAAAAATATGTATTGGAATGATAGTATGGCATTAGGATAATGAAGCCTTGGCAGTGTGAAGGTGCCACACATGGGTAGAATTCTGAACCACACTATACTCTAAGTAGAATGAAACTGCCTCTGTTTTTCATTTTAATTGAGTAATAAGGAATGATTTTGCGCCTCCACAAAAATTATGTGACTTGGTCAGGAATATTGGACCTTGTTTTTGTTCTTTAGAATTGATCATAGTTTGTTTTCTTCATCTCTAGCTATTAAGAACCCTAATAAGGTCAGGGTTTCCCAAGGCAAATTCTCTGAAATGTGTGTATATATGTGTATATATATATATATATATATATATATATATATAAAACATATTCCACATACAAAATGATTCCATGGGTAATAAGTTTAAATTCACAGAATTAAATGGATATGATTTAGCAGAAGACTCCCAGAATAATCTGTAGTCAAGCTGGGTAAATATTTTAAATTTCTAGAAAGGACATATTATATTAAGAATATCTTGAGATTAAACCTGGGACTTTCTATGGGGTGAATGTACTAGAGAGAAAATGTTGGCATATGAAACTAGAGACAATGATAAATTATTTAAATGAACACACATTGCTTAAACACATGTCAGGATGGTTAAAAATTAGTATTCAGCCGGGCGTGGTGGCTCGCGCCTTTAATCCCAGCACTCGGGAGGTAGAGGTAGGCAGGTCTCTGTGAGTTCAAGGCCAGCCTGGTCTACAGAGCGAGCTCCAGGACAGCTGGTACTAAAAGGGAGACCCTCCCTCAAAAATACCAAAAAAAAAAAGGAAAAAACTAAAAAAGAAAAAAAAAGATTTAAAAAATCTTTACTAGTCTTCTAGTGTAGAATATTCTGGTAGCAGAAACTTTTTTACATTAAATGATCATGATTTAAATATTATGATGTGTTTTAATTTAGCAGGCAATTAGATGTAATGGAGAAAGCACTCACCAGACAGTGGGTTAACTTGCCTTGTTCCTCAATACAATCGTGCTGCTTTTCAGGTAATTAGCAATTCATTTTACAACTCCAGCTAATGTAAAGGAATTCTTGTAGGAGTTATAGAAGCTCTTTGATTAGTGTAAAATTGTTTAAGAGACTCGTGCAGAAACTCCCGCAGCATGTTTAAAAAGCTGTTTGACTCTGATATGATTGATGTGCTGGGGGGGAGGTGTTCTGAGAATTCTCTCCATTTTCCAGTTATTATACTCTAAACCCTTATAAGTCCAGTAATTAGAAAGTATTTTTCTTTAAAATTGTCAAGCCAATGTCTCACCATTTGATTCTCTGGTGGATTTTTTTGGGGAGGGGGCAGGGTTAAAATACAACTGGACTCAATATCTCAAAAAGAAATATTTCTTGGGATAATTTGAGAAATTTTCTCATTCTTTTGTGCTTATGAAAAGGATTTTTTAAGTCAGGCATGGTGGCATAGGTCTTTAATCCCAGAACTCCAGAGCCAGAGGCAGGTGGATCTTTGTGAGTTCAAGGCCAGCCTGGTCTACATAGTGTCTTCCAGAACAGCTGGGGCTACAGGGAGACCCTGTCTCAAAAAGACAAAAAAAAAAAATATGATGTTTTTTTAAATTTTTATTAATTTTATTTCTTTCTGTATGTGTATGAATGTACTGTCTGCATGCAAGTCTGTGCACCTGTGTCGTGCAATGCCGCGGAGGTCAGAAGAGGGTGTCGGATTTCCCTGGAACTGGAGTTCTCCTGGAATTGGAGTTTCAGACAGTTTTCGGCCGCCATGTGGGTGCTGGGGATCGAACCCGGGTCCTCTGTAAGAGCGGTCGGTGCTCTTAACCGCTAGGCCATCTCTCCAGCCCCCAAAAATATAATTTTTAATCCATGCTCACAGAGAAGGGTTATTACATTAATAATCTGAAAAGGATGTTCTTTCATTTAATTGTAATGAACTGATCATGCATGTCACTATATCTAAGTAAATACAGGACTTTGAAGAAAAGTCCTGTATTTACTTAGATAGGGATCCCACCCCAAGTCCCATCACCTGCAGAAATACCCAAGGTCTATTTTTTTTCTTTCTTTCTTTCTTTTCTTTCTTTCTTTCTTTTTTTTTTTTTTTTTTTTTTTTTTTTTTGGTGTTTTTGAGACAGGGTCTCCCTGTAGCCCCAGCTAGCCTGGAACTAGCCCTGTAGACCAGGCTGGCCTTGAACTCAGAGATCTGCCTGCCTCTGCCTCCAGAGTGCTGGGATTAAAGGCATGTGCCACCACGCCTGGCTTAAAGAAGGTTCTTAGCTGCCATGTGGGTGCTGGTAATCAAACCAACTGCCAGAGCAGTTGGTGCTCTTAACCACTGAGCCATCTCTCCAGACCCCCAAAGTCTGTTTTCTATGGACACGTTATTGGAATCGATTCAGACTAAGCGAGTTGATGTAGTACACTATGAGACAGATGGGGTAAAAGGAAGAATGGAGTGTCTCTGTGGAGGGAGTATCTGGGAAGCTGGGTCTGAAAGAGGGATTGGTGTGGGCCACATTTATAGGGTAGTATCGCCGGGGGTCAGAAGTGCACTAAAGATTCAAGGAAGGGGCCCAGGAGATGGTTCAGAGATTAAGAGCACTGGCTCTTTTTGCAGAAGACCCAGGTTTGATCCCCACCATCCACATGATAGCTAACAACTGCCCATAACTCCAGTTCCAAGGGATCCAAAGTCTTCTGAGCGCCGAGGGAATTGTAGGATGGGGGTATACTGACATACATGCAGGCAATACACTCATACACATAAAATAAATAAATATAATTAAAAAACGTTTTTGGGGGCTGGAGAGATGGCTCAGCAATTAAAAGCACCGACTGCTCTTGCAGAGGACCTGGGTTCAATTCCTAGTATCCACATGGTGTCTAAGAACCATCTTAGGCCTGGTGTGGTGGCCTACACCTTCAATCCCAGCACTCAGGAGGCAGAGGCAGGCAGATCTCTGTGAGTTTACATAGTGAGCTCCATGCCAGCTGAGACTAAAGGGAGACCCTGTCTCAAAATAAATAAATAAATAAATAAATAAATAAATAAATAAATAAATAAATAAATAAATAAAATGTTTTTTTAAAGGCTCAGAGAAGGCCTCAACTGGCCCTTAGGAGGCTTCAATAACTAGGAAGGGCTAGACCATTGTGTCATATGCCTGCCCTCCAGCACTCATTGCCTGCAGGCTTCTGGAAGGGGCAGGGCTTGGGTCATCAGTAATAACAACATGCCCTCTGTTGAAGAAATATTCACTGAGGAAGATGTAAAAAAAAATGCACTTCGGCATCCAGTACAGGTGGCATAATGAGCTCGAATCCGGAAGGGAGAGGAGCCAAGTATACATTACCACAGGCTGCTGATTGCAAAGCTTTCCTCTGTCTCAGTGGAAAGATCTTCACATTTGACACTTCACATGGTTTCTAATGAAATGCTGGTATCTCATTCAGTCCCCCAGTATCAAAATCCAACAGGCAATTTGCTCAGCCATGCTATTTTGTGCCTCCATTCAAATACCAATGGGTAACTAAGCACCCCAGTAAATTTGAGAGGACCAACAGTGTGAAAGAGGTCACAGGAAACAACCAGAAAAAAAAAAAAAAAGTAAATAAATAAACAAATAAATAAATAAATCTCTCACGGGAAACAGAAACAGTGTTGGAAGGTAAATGAAACATACTCATGTGCCAATTAAGACCCAATGAACCAAATAATATTATGCTCAGAAAGAGAAGACGCCATAGTGATCAGGTGTGAACAAAATATGTTGGCAAAGGGCAAGGTCACAAGAGAGGATTCATGACATCTAAAATTTTCTGTTGCCAAAACTGAGCATCCATGTTGGAACACAGGTTTTAGCACAGGTCTGTGATAACAAAAAGACAGTTAAAAATACAGGAAAGAAAATATTAGAGAGCAGACTGAGGCAGCAGGAGACATTGTATCTTACTGATAGTTATTCTAGAAAGAGAAAATACTAAATGAAGGAGAATTCATTTAAAAATTAAGTATAAAACTAGAAAATTTCAGCTGGGCATGGTAGTGCATGCCTTTGATCCCAGCACTCGGGAGTGGGAGACAGAGATATGCAGATCTCTGTGAGTTCAAGGCTAGCCTGGTCTACATAGAGAAATTCAGGACAGCTGGGGCTGTAGGGAAACCATGTCTCAGAAAAAAACAGAAAAAAACAGAAAATTTCTCCATAACTGAAACAATTTTTTTAAGATCTAAAAGAAACATTAGGTACAAGGAATAAAAAATAAATAAATAAATAAATAAATAAATAAATAAATAAATAAATAAATAAATAAACTTGGTAGTACTTGTTGATTAGATGCCCAGGAAATTTCATAGTATCTGGCATAACAGATAATACAGTTTTATTTAATAAAGAAGAAAAAGGGGCTGGAGAGATGGCTCAGCGGTTAAGAGCACCAACTACTCTTGCAGAGGACCTGGGTTCAATTCCCAGCACCCACATGACGGCGGCTAAGAACTGTCTTCAACTCCAGTTCCAAGGGAATCTGACCTCCTCTTCCGACCTCTGCGGCATTGCACGACTCGGGTGCACCAACCTACATGCAGGCAGTACACTCATACACATAAAAATAATAAATAAATTTTTAAAAAGAAGAAAAAGAAGAAAGGGATGGAGAGATGACTCGGTGGTTAAGAGCACTGGCTGCTCTTGCAGAGGACCTGGGTTCGATTCCCAGCATACACATGGTGGCTAACAACCATCTTTAACTCCAGTTCCAGGGGAATCCAATGGCTTCCCTCTTCTAACCTCCCTAGGCATTGCACGACACAGGTGCAGTGACGTACATGCAGGCTATGCACTCATACACATAAAATAAAAATATTTTTAAAAAGAAGGTGTATTAGTCACTTTCCTGTTGCTGTGATAAAACACATTGACCAAGGAACTTATAAAAGGAAGAGTTTATTTGAGCTTATGATTGACGGTTCCAGGGAATTAGAGTCCATTGTGGCGGGAAGCATGGCTGCTGGATCTGGAGCAGTAAACTGAGGGTCACATCTCGCAAAAGAGCACAGGAAGCAGAAAGAGAGCGACTGTAGACCACGAGGCTTGTTAAAACTCACTAAGCCTGCCCCCAACAACGCACTTCCTCCAGCACGGCCACACCTTCTAAGACCTCCAAAAACAGTGCCACCAACTGGAGACAAATGTCTGAATACTTACAGCCTATGGGGGACACTCATTCAAACCACCACAGAAGGAAAAGAAAGAAGAGGAAAAGCATCCCATCTAAACAACAAGAGTGGGATTGATGTAAAAACAAACAAACAAACCATCAGCATTACACACTAGACTAGAGATGAGCCAAGATTCCAGCATTTTGAAGGAAATTTACGTTTAGCATAGAATTTACAAGTCAGAACATCAGCAGACATAAAGGCAGAATAAAACCACTAATAGTTATGTGAGGTCTGAAGAAAGTTAAACACCGTTTGCTTTGCAAACTGGGACTGACTATTAAACAAAAGCAGGGCACGATGAAGGAAGGCCCAGGAAAAAGGGTGAGGATGGCAGATCTCTATGGAACATGGAAACCCAAAGCTGAACCCAGGCTGAAGCAGGAAGGTAGAGGGTGCTGAGGCGAGGTCTGAGAGAAGAAAGCAGGACTAAAAGATGATCCGTTTTGATAACAATCTGAGGGGGAAACGCCAAGTGGGAGCTATAATTTGAGGGGGAATGCAAGGCAGTTTTTAACTACAAACAAAGCCAGTAAGTGGAAAACTAGAAAAACTGAGCCAGTAACACTAATCAAGATCATGATTTCTCTCATAAAAATAAAGCAAAATGATTTATTTATAGCTAAAAATTAAATTAAATGTGCATGTGTGTGACAAATATGTATTTGCATAATAAACATACAAGTAGACTATGAAAATAAAATGTTCTCTAACATGTTTGACAGAATGCATGAGCTCTGGTGGGTTGGGGGGGAAGGAAGGGGGGCATGGGTCTAGATTTGATTGGAAATTTTGTATGAAATGCACAAAGCTTCAATAAACATTGGCTTTGAAGAAAAATGTTTTCTAAGTAAACAAAATAAATAAAAACAATATAAACATTGTTTTTAATATATAAACAATATTTATATTGTTTCAATATAAACAATATTTATATTGTTTTTATTTATTTTGTTTACTTAGAAATAAAAACTTTTATTGTGTATATTTTAATCATATTTGGCTTTTTCATGATTATGTTTTTTATTCTTTAAACAAATATTTTTTGAGTAAGTTCTATTTATCATGTATGATGTAGAGGCAGGGAGAATCATAAATGTAATTAAATAAATGCATCTGATGTGCAAGGGGCTAGGATTGTAATGGAAAATATACTGCAGAGGAACATCAGCTAAAAGCTCAAGCTGGAAGGGGGCTTGGACTTGTCAGTGAGGAAGTCTTCCTTGAAAAAAACCCCTAGAGTTAAGACTTCAAGAGGACTCTGAGGGCCTGGAGCTGATTTGGGGTCGCTATGGAACAAGGAATGCAAGTACTTGGGCTGAAAGATTGCTGCTATTTTCCAAGAATGGCTACAAGACTGATAAGGGTGCAGATAAAGGGAGAAGGGGGTGTAGTAGGGGACACCATATGATTATCCAAGACACGAAGACCATGGGTTGACCATTCAGTTTGAACTCTTGGTGAAATGGTTGCATTTACACTGGGAAAATAAAACACCTAGTGTTTAGATGGCTAATATTTTGTATAAACCAACTTGATCACCCCATGAAAAACATAAGAACAAATAGAACCAGTTTATCTTTTCTATTTATTTTGAATTCCTTTAAAACTCTCCACACTTTTCATTAAATAGGATACTAAACATCTATCTTTCCTCAATGCATTGGCATCAAATAGAGCTTTAAGGAAGACAAGAAAGCAGTTAGTATTTATTGAGCTTATTCAATATGCCACATGGTGACTTCATTTACTGTGCACTATGATTCAATTAATTTATATGAAGTTCATATTTTACAGATAAGAAGTCTAAGTATTAAGGCTCAAGAGTTAGGGTTATAGCATGATTCAAGATATCAATACTACAGTAGTTTTGAAATGTAAATTCAAGTCAGTCTGACTGTAAAATGTTTTCTTGTTTCAATGCCTCAATTTAACTCTTCCAAATCTGTCATCTAATGCATAGACTTTCTGGGTTCAGATTTTTTTTTCAATTTTTGTTCTAAAAATTTTATTGCTACCAGATCTGGCCATTAGAAAATATCACCATAAGCCGGGCGTGGTGGTGCATGCCTTTAGTCCTAGCACTTAGGAGGCAGAGGCAGGCGGATCTTTGTGAGTTCAAGGCCAGCCTGGTCTACAGAGTAAGTTCCAGGACAGCTGGAGCTACAGGGAGACCCTGTCTCAAAAAGACCAAAAAAAAAAAAAAAGAAAATATCACCATAGACCTTTTAACGTTAACAAAAAATATGTACAGAAAATAATATGCACAGTGATACTTAAGAATTAACCACATTTTTATGAAAATTTTAATTTACTGAAAATTTTGAAATGCACACTAATTTGAAATTTATTCTGTTTTCTCTTTGCAGGTAAGTTTGGACTTTTTTCTTATGGAATGGAGGTATAGTGTCAATTTCCCCTGATTTATTTTAATTGCTTTTAGCATTTTACAACATTGTCATTATTGCAGATTGAAAATAGCATTGTTTGCTTAAGTTATTTAGTTCAGAGGTTGGAAGTGTGTAAAAAGTGACTAGAATAAGTCTATATAATGTTTTTGATTGTACAAAATGTTTCCTCAGACTGTGTATCTTTCAAGAAAGAATACCGACCACAATTTCCAAATTGTCAAATTTTAAGTTAGAAGGGGGGAAAATAAATTCCCTTCCTGAAAAACATTACAAAAAGCTCTAATTCTAATGAGCTATGTATCCACTATTTCAGATATGGACTATGAAATTTCAATAAAGCTTGTAGATACACACACATACAAAAAAAATTTTTTTTAATACTACAGAAGCATAGGAAGACCTGAGATTTGGACCGGGAAAGCAAGGGAGCCTGTCAGGTTCTCACAGAGGACTGTGGCCTGCTCATTGGCCGTGCACTTTTGTTAGTATATAAAATAAGAACTACGTGAAAACTGACTCAAGCATTAATTTAAATAAACTCTGTATATGTTATGAATGGTATATTATGGTGCGAAAAATCTGTGTATGTTTCTAAAAGTAAATTAAAGCTTTATTATTAAATACATAAAATGGGGGTGTTGGTCAACTATTAATCTATGTTCTAGCTGATCAGTAATAGATGCATGCTATACTTTACATCTCAAATGTCCGCATGATTTCCAGTGTGGCAGTGTTGAAAGTCAGTGCAACCTTTAAGGGATGGGAGCTCTGTCAACAATTTCCCATCACAGGGATGTACTCTTAAAGGGATTGGTAGAACTTGAGTCCTTTCCTCTGCCTTTTCACTTCCTGGCAGTGAAGTCAGAGATTTTGTTTACCCACAATCGTGTTGGTGTGTGGTCTCACCGAAAGCAACAGGACTCACTGAATCAGACTAGAATCCCCCAAATGGTGAGCCATGCTAAACCTGTGATCTTTATAAGTTAACTGGCTGTCTTGGATACTTTCTGTAGTGTTAGGAAGGTACCTACACATTGAGTAAGCACAGAAGATCTGGAAACTCTTTGAATCCTTTCTAGTAGATGAAGAGCTTGGATCTCATTATGTTCTCTCCAGTATAATAATATCAAAGCCAAAGTCATCAAGATCAAGTGCATATTATCTCAATGAGTAGATATTACACCAGGTGTTTCATTAAGGAAGTACAAAGTTTATGCTTGAACCACAAAGCCAGTTGGCTCACAATGTGACTGACCCAGATTTCTCTCTCAATTTGTTCCCTGGTACTTAATGGAAAGAGGTAAAATTTAGGAATATCCTAAAATATCACAGTCACTAACCTAATATCAAATTCTCTGACCCCAAGCAAGGGTCAGTTAGTAAGTTTCAGACAGTAGGTAACCATTCAACTCTGCTGTGAAGAGAAAATGCATTTATTCATAGACACATTATAAAAGTACATAATATATGACAATGCATTGTTAATTACAATGAAGGTAGGAGGGCAGGATTCGCTCTGTGGTAATTTTCCAACTCTCGTTCTCTTTGCAATGAAATATTTTAAGTACATGTAACATGAAATGTTTAAGAAAATGTATATATCCACACCCTGGATAATATAAACACTGTAAAAAGCAAAGAAAAGGGATTCAACCACACTTTCAAAAGTAAGATTTAGACTTCTCAAAAGTTTTGATTACTTTAGACACTAGAGGGCACAAAAGAATACTTTTAAGTCAAGGACCTTCAGTAAATGGAACACTGCAATTATGAAAAATGCTTCAGGCAGAATGTTATGATTTCAGTGGGCATAATTTGTCTGGAATGACAGCCTGCAAGCTTTTGTGACATCACTGGCCACAAGAACCGGAAGCAGTTGACCACCCTACGTTGCTCCAATACTATTCTCATGGCTTATTTTCTTTCCTTTTATTGCTCTAGGCCTTTTACAAAATATGGTCCAAATTAACTGCTTATGTGGTGGGATTTTTCTTCCCCTGTCTCAGAAGAGAGGAATCATTTTCTTATTCTAGGTTCTGGCTATTTTCATGGGGCAAAATTCCTCTCTTGAAACACATACCAAATTATTTCAAAAGATCTTCTGTTTTGCTCATACCTTTTAAAGACTAAATCATGAATACGAATGTAATTTGTTACACTTACTTTTGAACTAACCCAAGTCATTTTTTAAGGAAAAATAAATAAAAATCATTAGGGACCTCGGGCTTCAAAAATATTCCTATGCCTTAATAATTCTACTTACAGGTATTCAGATTGCAGAGGTCATTTCAGACATTAAAAATCATATTTTTATGATTAAAGATATTCACCAAAAAATAAGTCGTAGCCAGGAGTGGTGGAACATGCCTTTAATCCCAGAATGTGAGATTAAACTCCTTATGTAGACCATGCTGGTCTTGAACTCCCAGAGATCCACCTGCCTCTGCTTCCTGAGTACTAGGATTAAAGGCATGTGCCACCACACCAGCTATATGGTTATTTTATACATCCGATAAATGGACTCTTGCATGCTAACAAACACAACGTGAGAAATAACTTTCTAGCCACAGAATGGGGTGATTTGTCTGTGGCTCTGTGTTGTAGAAGAGTTACCACACACTGAACAGTGAGAGGGGTCAAAGAACAGAGCCAAGCCACCAAAAAAGTACGGGCCAGCAGGAAAGGCCTGCAGGACTCAGGTTAGCATATAAAATTCATGTGCTCCCTGGAAACTAGCAAAGATGGATTCTCTCTGTCTCTGTCTCTCTCCCTGTCTCTGTCTTTCTTTTCCTCGCTCTTTCTTCCTCTCTCTCTTCCTCCCTCCCTCCTCCCACTCTCAATATCTCTCATTATCTTTCTCTTTCCACTTAAAATATGCCTCTGTCCTTCTGGCAGAACTCTGTAAGTTCAAGGCCAGCCTGGTCTACATAGTGAGTTCCAGGCCACGCAGGTCTACAGAGACCCTGAATCAAAAGGACAAATAATAAACCCAGTGTGGTGACACATACCTTTCCTTTAATCCCAGCACTCAGTAGGCAGAGGCAAGCAGATCTCTGTAGGTTAAAGGTTAGCATGGTCTACATAGTAACTTCAAGGCCAGTTGGAGCTACAGGAAGACCCTGCCTCAAAAAGACTAATAATAATTATTATTAATATTATAAAATATGCATCTATCCTCTTCTTTCCATATACATTGATGCTTGTGTAAAAAAACTAGAGACAGGCAACAGGAGACCCAAGGACAACCCTAAGTTGGACTTTGAACATAACAATTTAAGTCTGAATGGTTTTATTTGGAACAATTGAAGCAGTAAAGTTAGTACTGTTATTCTTGAAGTTTTTTCTAATATATATTTTGTACAAGATTTTCTTTTTTGTTGTTTGGGTTTTTTGTTTTTTTTTTTAAGATTTTCAAATCTAGACCCGTGTCCCCCACCCTATCCCCCACCCCACCAGAGCTCATGTATTCTGCCAAACATGCTTTTCATCTCTTTCTCAGTCTTTCTCAATAGTTTCCATGTGGAAGTTGACTGTTTTGAGCAGAAGTTCACTCATTCAGTCAGTTCTTTGATGCAGTCCTTTCTGTTGTTGTTGTTGTTGATGATGATGTTGTTGTTGTTGTTTCCAATATGCATCACTCCCAACTGCTTGGACAAAAGCTCAAGGGGCCGTGAGCAAGAAATTCTTACAACTAGGTAATTGGCACTAGCATCCACAGATGAGAGATACCTAATTTGTCGTTTGTTTTTCTGGGACTGTGTTACTTCACTCAGCTTGATGTCTTCTAGCTCCAACCATTTTCCTGCAAAGCTCATAATGTCATCTTTCTTTACTGCTGCATAGAACTCCATTGTGTAGATGTACCACATTTTCTCTATCCACTCATCAGCTGAGGGGCATTTGGGTTGGTTCCAGCTCCTTGCTATTGTGAAGAGAGCTGAAATAAACATGGCTGTACATGTATCTCTGCTGTGGGGTGAGTCTTGAGGGTATGCCTAGGAGTGGTATGGCTGGGTCGGGTGGCAAGTTCATAACAAGTCTTCCAAGGGTTCTCCACATTACTTTTCATAGTGGCTGTACGAGTTTACATTCCACCAGCAGTGGATGAGTGTTCCCCTTTCCCCACAACCTCTCCAGCACTTGGTATCATTTGTTTTCTTAATCCTAGCTAATCTTATTGGAGTAAGATGATATCTTAAAGTGGTTTTGATTTGCATTTCCTTAATGATTAGTGATATTGAACACTTCTTAAGGTGTTTCTCAGCCATCTCTAATTCCTCACTTGTGAAGTCTCTGTTCAGCTCTTTGTTCCATCTATTGAGTGGGTCATTTGTTTTCTTTCTTCCTTGTTTTTTGAGTAGTTTATATATTTTGGAAATCAGTGCTTTGTCAGATGTTTCTGCAGTGAAGGTTTCCTCCCACTCTATGGGATTTCTCTTCACTTCCTTGATTGTTTATTTTGATGTACAAAAGCTTTTGAGTTTAATGAGGTCCCATTTGTCAATTGTCCACCTTAATTCTTGCCTAGCTGCTGTCTGATTTAGGAAGTCTTTTCCTACGCCTATGTCTTGTAGTCTGCTGCCAACTTTTTCTTCTATCACCTTCAGAGTTTGGGGTTTTACATTGAGGTCTTTAATCCATCTGGAGTTGACTTTTGTACAGGGAGAGAGGTAGGGGTTTAATTTCATTCTTCTACAAGTGGTGATCCAGTTTTGCCAACACCACTTGCTGAAGATGCTATCTTTTCTCCATTGTGTCTTTCTTGGCCCCCTTGTCAAATATGAGATGGCTGAACTCGTATGTGCTCAAGTTTAGATCTTCAGTTTTATTCCATTGTTCAACAGGTCTGTTTTGTGCCAGTACCAGGCTGTTTTTATGACTATAGCCCTGTAGTATAGTTTGAAGTCTGGTATAGAGATCCCCCCTGTGTTGCTCTT
This sequence comes from Rhizomys pruinosus, assembly GCA_009823505.1. Taxonomy (NCBI): domain Eukaryota; kingdom Metazoa; phylum Chordata; class Mammalia; order Rodentia; family Spalacidae; genus Rhizomys; species Rhizomys pruinosus. The sequence goes on along the minus strand of VZQC01012994.1, from coordinate 946,301 downwards.
TTCACTCAGGGTTGTTTTGGGTATGTGGGGTCTTTTGTTTCTCCAGATGAATTTAAGGGCTTTTTTTTCCAAGCCTGTGAAGAAACTCTCGGAGATTTTAATTGGGATTGTGTTAAATCTGTACAAGAGTTTGGGTAGAATGGACATTTTTTTTTAATTTTATTTATTTTTTGTATGTGTATGAATGTACTGTCTGCATGTAGGTTTGTGCACCCGTGTCGTGCAATGCCTCGGAGGTCAGAAGAGGGTCTCGGATTCCCCTGGAACTGGAGTTCTAGAATCGGAGTTATAGATGATTCTTAGCCGCCATGTGGGTACTGGGGATCGAACCCGGGTCCTCTGCAAGAGCAGTCGGTGCTCTTAACCGCTAAGCTATCTCTCCAGCCTCCTAGAATGGACATTTTTATAATGTTAATTTTCCCAATCCATGAGCATGGGAGGTTTTTCCATCTTCTGATGTCTTCTTCAATCTTCTTCAATCTCTTTCTTTAAGGGTTTAAAATTTTTGTTGTAGAGATCTTTGGTGTCTTTGGTTAGGTTTCTTCCTAGGTATTTTATTGTTTTTGAGGCTATTGTGAGTGGGGAGGTCTCCTTGAATTCCTTCTCCAGTTGCTTGTTGTTGGTGTAAAGAAAGGCCACTGATTTTTTTTTTTTAGGTTAATTTTGTATCCTGCCACTTTGCTGAAGCTGTTAATCATTTCTAGGAGTTTTCTGGTAGAGTTTTTAGCATCCCTTAAGTAAACAATCATATCATCAGCAAATAGGGATAGCTTGACTTCCTCTTTGAGCATAACAATTCTTTTTTTTTTTGGTCTTTTCGAGACAGGGTCTCCCTGTAGTCCCAGCTGCCCAGCTGTCCTGGAACTTACTCTGTAGACCAGGCTGGCCTTGAACTCACAAAGATCCGCCTGCCTCTGCCTCCCAAGTGAGCATAACAATTCTTAAGAATTACCTGGAATAATGCATGAAAAGAAATCCCATAAGTAATTTTGGCAAAAATGTCACAGTGATGTGATATAAAGCAAAACTTGTGGCAAACTTCTCTTCCACATTTTTGTTTTTGTTTTGAGCAACATGATTTATTTTCTAAATATGCAGAGTGTTTTTACTTTTCTCTGTGAACATTGTTTGAATAAATGCACAATGTTGGGGGACAGTATTTTAATTCACCTGTTATTTTTTATTTTACTTTAAATTTTGTTAATTGTATGTATCTGAGTGTCTTGCTTGCATGTATGTGAGTGCACAGTGTGCATACACTGCCCATAGAGAAAAGAAGAGGAAGTCAGTTCTCCTGGAAATAGAGTTATGGAGGGTTGTTAGCTACCATGTGGATACTGGAAACTGAACCAGGTCCTATGCAAGAGCTATCAGTGCTCTTACTCTCTGAGCCATGTGTCTAGCCTACCTCAATCTATACTTTTAAATTAAGTTTCTTTAGAGTTTTAATCATTAGTATTCTAAAGATTTTGATGATTTAATGAGCTGAGTGAACAGATGAACTGAGACTAGATCATTCCACCAAGCAACTATGGACACAAAAACATAACTCTCACCCCAAAGAGGAGAGAGTTTATTCTGCATATGAATGACTGTAACTTAGGAACACAGATTTAGGTTATTTCAAATTCCAAGTTCTAATGTGGCAGTAGTTTGATGGAGATTTTTACAGTCAAAGAACAAAGAGAGTCATAAATCAAGGTACTTTTCAAGAACATTTGTGGAAACATTTGGTAAGCAGGATTAAAGCAAAGTAGGAAAATCTCTGCTACAGGGCTCAGATGCTATTTGGCGGCATTCTTAGTCTTGGTGGGTGGAACTAGTTGACTGATAAATTCTGAAATAACTACCTAATGGTCACAGAGATGTTGGGTCAGGTACAAGGAGGGTCCAAGATAATATGGCTCTGGACCTGTGACATTCCAACTCTTCATAATGACTGAAGTTCTGAGCAGTTAAGCAGTGTGAAGAAGGTTTAGTGGAAGGTACATTTCCTTTGGGGGGAATCTTTGTTCACACAATTCTCAGGAATTAAACTCTATGCAATTTTTTTCTCTTCTAAAAATTTGAAGGAATCAACATAAAGTGAAATATTTAAACAGTTATTTGGACTTGTTTACAAAAATATGTATTTTTGTAAAATGAATATTCTAAGGTTTATGATTACATTTATCTCTATGTCCTCAAATGATCATTGCCACTTACATTTATGAAATATTCCTAAACATGCTAAAGTATAAGCAAAGCTGGGAGAATTGCAAGAATTAACTATTGCCTGCTGTGTAGGTAGAAAAATTGATGACCCAGTTGATCTAAGCTAATTGCCAAAGGAAATAGAAAAGCCTTGAGTCTTTTCTGGAATAAACAAAATTAAATATTCATTACATGAAAGAAGGCAGAATTTAGAGCAAAATAATGAAATTTCCTGAGAGTCTGTCTTCTAAGAAATTTGAAAGAATTCATTTAACACATTTACTTATCTCCAATTGTACAGGACAATCCCAGAGATACAAAGTTACGAGAAGTTCAGAGCCCAAGAGTGTTCAGCATTCTTTTTCTTCACTGTCTTTTTCAGATAAAAGACTGCAATATGCATTTCCCTAGATAAGAAACTAATTGGAGATGCAAAGAATTCTTGCTAATCACCCGATGCTAGGACGTGTCTATTTCCATTTACTCATCCCTATATCTCACCAGATAACCCAAAGTGTTCCGCGTTTTAGCCTTATCTCATTTCAATACTTTACCTATGAGTCCCCAGATAATGAAAGTAATGAATCTAAGCTTTTCACACCTGTAATAGATTCACTTACACTTCCAGAGATACCATGGAAAGGCCCTTTTTCAGCTAAATAAAGTATATTAGTTAACATTCACGATTATAACAAAAAGTTTAACTGAATGAAAAATAGGTAATGATATTATTGTCTAAAAACTATCTTGAAGAAGATGCAGGCAGTATTGGGTACATTGGGGGTCTTTGATACAAGGGGCAAAGAACTGCAAGGGAAAAAAATCATGATTTTTTTTCATAACATATCCTTTTATGTGTAGCCTTCCTGCTTGAGTCCCAGTCAGTGTTATTTGTTCTGAAATTCTACTTCTGTCTTCCCTTTCCATTGCTCTGAAATCTTTGGTGGAATCTAATGTGCATTCCTCCACTTTGGCTGGTATTCTTTGTGTTAAAAAGGGTTCTTTTTATTAATAGTTGGTAAAGATGGTTTCTCTCCTCTCCTTAATGAATTATGATTGAACTTGAAGCTAGGGATGGCTCAGTGAAAAAAAAATAGTTTACCACACAAATGTGAAGACCTCTTGTGTCCTTAGCACCCAGGTACAGATCTCCCTGTGATTCCAACACATGTAAGGACCTTAACACAGTGAATGAACCAAGCACACAGCTGAGTGTTTCAGAAAAAAGACATGGTAATGCAAAGATCCCATTGTGCTCAAGGAAAAGAAGACAGCACAGCTGGAACTGTATAGACAAGGCTGGGGAAGACCAGAGGGAGTGGTAGGAGAGCTTTTGGATTCTATCCCAAGTGAACTAGGAAACCAGAAGAGGAGTTCAAGCACAGGAGCACTATAACATTTCTGAGGACCACCCAAGTGCTCTATGATGAAGAGTTTGGAGCCATTAGATCCAGGGACTGTGGTTAAGAAGTAATTCCAGTAGACCATCAAGAAAGTAGTGGTTCGTAGACAGTGGCCATGGAGATGGCTAGTGACCTGATTATGGCTACACTTGAAAGAAGAGCTGGCCGTAACGGTGCCATTTACATGAAGGAGAGGAAAATAGATGAGTCAAAGATGACTCAAGGATCTGGGCCTGAGCAACTTGAAAAATGTGTGTTTGTGTTGTGTTTGCTGAACTGCAGAAAGACGAGGGAGGAGCAGGTTTAGTGGTAGGGTGGTTCAGTTCAGACATCTCAAGGTGGAGAGGCCTATTTGTGTCCAGAGCTTCCAGCCTTATCCAGTTACCCCTGCACCCACTCCATGCCTATGCTGAGCAGTTACTGTGTACTCAGCTCCCTTTTCATTGCAGCGAGTTTCTCCAGTAGAAGAAGCTGTGCTTAGAGTGAATGAGGGATTGAACATCCCCAGCATCAATCTCACTATGGAGAGACCAGAGTTGGTAGCGCAATCCTAAGGAGATACACACATACACACACACACACACACACACACACATGTATATATATATGTATATATATATATATATATATGATCTTTCAAAGGGTCCCTAGAAGGACTATATATGTTTTCCCACAGTAGATATCTATAAATTAATATAAATTAATGCACATACTCTATTGACATTTTTTTACTTTACTGTCCAACTTCTCCAATCCTAAGTTGTGCTTTTTAGGGTCACATTTCTGCCTCTGCTCCCCTTATAATCTACCCAGGCCAAGACTTCTTAGTATCTGCCCAAGAGAAATTCAGCCTCAGACTATAACATATCCAGATATGAACATTGAAGCAGGAAGTGATATACTATTCTGAAAATAAGGAAAAGTTTGGAGATGGAGATGTAATTAGGACGTGTTGGCTTTTTGTTGGTTGATGTGAAAGTCCATTGTAGGACAACTGACTCTAGGTACATTCCTGATCTGCCTCATGTGAACATGGAAAGGGTCATCAATGCACAGCTGGAGTCTCAGTGGGGGTCACAAGACAGTTTCTAGATGGAGATGTCTCAAGAAGTAATGACAAGTTGATTGAAAAGAAGGAAATCTAATTAGAGCTATTTCAAACACATAAAACTGCCCCTAATTCTAGCATTACTCAAAGAGTGACTTCTTCTCAGTGGCTATCATATGAAATTTCAGGTTACCAAATATATTTCCAAATGACATCTTTAAGCATACTGCCATTTCATTAATAAGTGGCTCTGCGTTTTTTCATTTTTTTCTTAAGAATTTCATGTATGTATGCAATGAAATGTGATCATATATACCCCTATTTCCCACTACATCTCCCTCAACACACTCCCTCCAAGCTTTGTGTCATATGTATATATACATATAGATAGATAGATATGTATGCTATGATATCGCTGAGTCTGGTCAGTGCTGCCTTTATGTGCATGGCTGAGGGGGACATCCATTGGAGCATGGAATCCTATAAGTGGCCACAGCCTCAAAAAAGAATGACACTCTCTCCCACTGAAGTGGTAAACTACCAGTAGCTCTCCAGTAAGGGGTGGGGCCTGGAGATCATCTACCCCAGAATTTTGTACCAGAATTTTGGCTGCCTCGCTCTCGTTCAAGTCTTGTGCAGGGATTCACAGCTGCTATATGTTCGTGAGGTTGACAGTCATACCACAAGCAGAAGACAGCTTTTCACTGCACACTGTCCTATCCTCCTATTCTTACATTCTTTCAGCTCCCTCTGCAGAACATTGTCTGAGTGCAGGTTGACACAGGTGCCCCATTTAGCCCCATGAGCACACAGTCTCTTGTTCTTTGCACTTTGATCAGTTATGCATCTCTCCATTGACTGCTGACCACTACATAAAGAAGCCTCTATGGCCAAGGTTAACAGTAGTCCAGATCTATGGGTATACACATACATTTTTAGAAGACCATTTGCCAGCATGACCATTTAGGAAAATAACAATAGCTGGTTCTACTCTAAGGGCTATGGCTTCCCCAGCAATGAACTTTTGACCAAGATTGCAGTATTAAACATAAAATGCCCTCCTATGAAACAGGCCTCAAGTTCAATCAGAAAACATTGATTACCCCATAGCAGTTATGCCGGTTTTGACCAGTAGGCATACCTTTCCTGGCATGTCAGTATTGCAGCATGCAGGGTCCAGCGTTAGGCAAGACCACTGATATCTTTTCTCCCCAGCAGCCTGAGTAGCAACTTCTAGCACTGTGAGAGCTTCCCAGGAGAGAGGAAGTTTCCCTGTTGGCTTCAGATGGATTCCTCTGTGTCCTGCTGTGTTGCAAAATGGACAAACAACATTTAGCAGAATAAAGAGCAAGCTTCACACATAGTCTGGAGAAATATAGGTGTTGATTGTCCATTTTAGAGCATTCTTTTCAAGGCATTTCCACTAGGAAACATGGCTATGGAAGTTATTTATGTAAATCTTTAATTTTTACTTATTTTAATTTTTAATTTGTATTTTTGAAAATTTCATACATGAGTATTGTCTTTGCTTTATTTCCATTCCTCCCAGGGTCCTACCAACTCCTCCCATGTCCTCCACTCTCAGTTTCTTGTCCTCTTCTTTGATTATTGCTACATTTACCTGCATACATTTACATATACATAATGCATTTAACGGTGCTTGTGCGTAGCTGTGTTTAGGGTTGGGTTGCCCATTTAAGATCAGATGACCTCTCAGGGAGCTAATCCCTGAAGAAAACTGGTTCTCCTTCTCTCAGCATCAATTACCTGTAGCTCTTCATCCTGAGGCAGGACCCTGTGGCATCCCCCTCCCAACTGATTTTGTCATTATGCAGGTCTCATCAGACTACCATACTGTGGAGATTTCATTGGTGTACCTTTGCTACCATGTCTAGGATGTTATGTGTGAGGTAGCATGCATGTGCCTCACCATGCATGTGGAGGTCAGAGGACAACTTGGGGAAAGATCCTGAGGATCCAACTCAAGCCATCAGGCTGTTTGTAAGTGCTTTTACCTTCTAATCCATCTTGCTGCCCTTATGTTCTGTGTTGCCTACATCCAAATCTGCATCCTGTGAAAGCTTGGAAGTTGGTCTCAGCTGCAGAAAGGGAAGCAAGTAAATTCCCAGCACGGTTCAGCTGACTCCTTGGAGGTACCATTGTGAAACCTCTCTTCACTAGGGGGCGCTATGCTGACGTCCAGCTCTCGTTGCAAGAGAATTTCTCTCTAGTCAGCTGCACAGATCCCTTAAAATCTGTAAAGGGCCTAATTTCTTCTTTACTTTGCTTCTTTCTTGACCATAGCTGCTCATCCAAGTCTGGTAGACAGACTACTCTGTCTTCTACAGCTCTGCTTCTGCAAACCTCATCATACTGGTTCTAATTTAATTTAAAATCACATCACCGTAGGTGCTAAGTGATGTGTACATCCCTCTGACTTCCTAGCACTTTTCTCTCTGCCCCTTTAACATCTCCACAATATGTAAAATATTCCTGAGACATGTTTAATTTAAAATGGATTCAAAGGCTTTTATTCATGACCTTTGGTTGAAATCTACTCAACTAAAATGCATCATGAGGAAAACAAAACTGTATACTACTCAAAATTTTATTAATATGTATTCACTTTTATCTGATCATTGAGATAAGGTGAGTGAGTTACCAGAGATATAAATGTTACCAGAAAGAACATCTAAAAATCTCTATCATCCCATGGTACAGGAAAAGGAAAAACTGTCAATATTCTAGTGCATATTTTAACTGGTAGGTTTTAATTAGTAAGTGATTTTCAAAAGAAATTAGATTCTACTTATATTAACAATTTTAAAATATGTTTCTTGACAAAGTATGAACAATAGTGACTTCTTGAAAATGCTTTTTCCTGCACTGGCATTTTAGTGAACTGTTTTAGTGGGGAGTTCTAGCACCGCAAATATACATCCTTAAGTGTTCCTAAAAAGTCTATCTGAACATTGGGTGCTACACAGCCCTTGGAGCCTCTGAGAGCTTGCTGGCTGCTTCCAGATCTCTCTGAAGTGCCTGCTCCTTCGTTGGATCCCTTGATTAGGCAATTACAAACCTTGAGCATGCTCAAGGGTCCTTTCTGCCAGTTCCTCATATTCATGGAGACTAAACTGGGCTTCCTCTACCACTCATGATGCCTTCCAGCCTTGACCTACATTTCAAATTACAGAGGAGACATCAAGCTGGCTCTACACCAGGAGTGTGAGATAGAATTGGTAAAAGAAATTGTTAAATGGGTAGTTTCTCGTTTATTGGAACAATAGAATCACTTGTCCATAACTGTGATTAGCATATATTTCCTTCATATAAAATATAACAAAGTAAATGAAAATTGATCCACAGGGGGAAAAAAACACAATTAATTCTCATTTGTTGAAATGTCTCCTAACTCATTGATTTTATACACTCTCCTATACAATAGTAGCAACTGGAAAATCCCCAGTGATTTCACTACCCAGTGTCTTACTGAACCATAATTTACTAGGAATGTCCTTGTATCAAGCAGTTCCAAAAACATATTTCCTTAAGACTAAAATAAAATAAAACCTCAGAGTAGCAGCTTTTGATCACATAAGTAGTTACCTAATATTTTTTTTTTTTTTTTGGTCTTTTTGAGACAGGGTCTCCCTTTAGTTCCAGCTGGCCTAGAGCTCACTATGTAGACCAGGCTGGCCTTGAAATCACAGAGATGCACCTGCCTCTGCCTCCCAAGTGCTGGGATTTGGGCATATTTTTAAGATTTACTTTTTATCATTTTCTGTTGTAAGTAAAAATTTGGGGATTCGCATTTCTTTTGTATTTTGTAGTACACAGAAGAAAAATGATTGTCTTTCCCTATCCAAAGTATGTCTCTTTTTTTTTTGTCTTTTTGAGACCAAAGTTGAGATTCAGCTGTCCTGGGTATCACTATGTAGACCAAGCTGGCTTTGAACTCACAGACATCTGCCTGCCTCTGCCTCCAGAGTGCTGGCATCAAAGGTGTGCACTACCACACCCAGCCAAAGTATGTCTTAAAAAAAAAAAATAGACTGTAAGAGCCAGGAGTGGTGGCACACGCCTTTAATCCTGGCACTTGGGAGGCAGAGGCAGGTGGATCTTTGTGAGTTCGAGGCCAGCCTGGTCTACAGAGCAAGTTCCAGGACAGCTGGAGCTACAGGGAGACCCTGTCTCAAAAAGAACAACAACAACAACAAAAAAACCAGACTGTAAAAGAAAACTTATAAACTTACCTGGCAGGGGAGATACTATGATCATGAAGGTGGTTTTCCCAGAGCGAAGCTCATCCATTGCACTCCGGATGTGCCGACCCCTGAGATTTCCCCAAATGTGGGAAACTACATAATTTGTGGTAGTGGGGGACTGCGTTTGCACTCTCCCCTTTAAAAAAAAGAGCAACTTATAATTTAGATTCAACATGAGATATGACCCATACATATTATTAGACAGATATTATTATAATACTCAATTTATTATTGCTCAAATCCAACATAAGAAGTAATCTCTTGCCAGGCATGGTGGCATGCTCCTTTAATCCCAGCTGTTGGGAAGCAGAGGCAGAGGAAGAGGAAGAGGCAGAGGCAGGTGGATCTCTGTGAGATGGAGGCTAGCCTGGTCCACATAGTGACTTCCAGGAAGGCTGGGACTAGGGAGACCCTGAGAAAGAGACAGACAGAGAGAGAGAGAGAGAGAGAGAGAGAGAGAGAGAGAGAGAGAGAGAAGGGAAGGAGGGAGGGAGGGAGGGAGAGAGGGAGGGAGGAAGGAAGGAAGGAAGGAAGGAAGGAAGGAAGGAAGGAAGGAAGGAAGGAAGGAAGGAAGGAAGGAAGGAAGGAAGGAGAAGAAAAGGAAATTATTAAATGTTACTGGTAGAATTTAAGTGATAAATTCATTGACATTCACTGTAAAATTAGTTCAATAGTTCTGTGCTTTTAGAAATTTTCATGGCATTGTTTTGCAAAATGATTTTATTATGTGGCAAGAAGCATATTATAAACATTTGTTGTCAACAACCTCAGTGTGTCCCATCTTGTTTTCTTCACCTGCCATGCACCTCTGCGAGCCTGTTCCAGGCCTGATTGCCATGCTTGGAGCATGCTTATATTTCCTTGTAAAAGCAAGATTCCAGAGGATGGTTTGTTAGTTTTAAGTGCTGAGTACTGTTGATACTTTGTTCGTTGTTACTGTGCTGGTGGTGGTACTGGTGGTGGTAGTGATGCTGGTAGTGCTAGAAATGCTGGTGGTACTGCTTCTGATGGTGATTATGGTGGTGATAGTGTCGTTGGTAGTGGTGGTGAGGCTGGTGGTGGTGGTGGTCATGCTGGTGCTGGTACTGATGGTGGTGGTGTTGATAGTGATTGTGCTGGTAATGGTGCTGTTAATAGTGGTGGTAGTGTTGGTGGTGTTGACTATAGTAGTGGTGGTGGTGGTAGTGTTGATGGTGATTGTGGTAGCACTCATTGTTCTGGTGGTGGTACTGGTGGGGGTGGTACTGGTGGTGATATTGATGGTAGTGCTTGTAGTGCTGCTGGTGTTGGTGGTGCTTCTGGTGATGCTGCTGCTGGTTGTGAGCTAGTGCTGCTGGTGGTAGTCCTGGTGATGTTGATGGTGGTCCTTGGTGGTGATGGTGCTGCTGTACTAGTGCAGTGCTTGCCATCACAGGTTTTAGAGATGCTTTCCTGAGATAAATTCTCTCTGGGACAAGTGTCTGCTAAGAGGGCATCAGGTCTCCTGGTGCCTTCAGCCACTTAATATTGAATTAGACCCATGCCAAATGTGAAGTAAGAACTTTTTTATTAATGCATATCTCCCTTCCTCTTCTCAGCCCAACATAATTCTCAGATCTGCCTGATGGAAGGCAAGGTTTTCTGCAATCCAGGAGATTGTTATTAGTGTTGGTGATCTGAAAAAAAATCACTTTCTTAAGTACAAAGACAGTATGTTTATCAGAGGGAGTCTCTAATATACTAATAAAATGAATTACTCTCCAATATTTAGCAAAGAGTGTGAGTTTAAATCAAGGATTTGTTACCACTCATGAAATGTAGGAAGTCATTTAACCTCCCTGAACCAATAAAACTGCAGCTCAGGAAGCAAACATCACAGCCTTCCCTGTTAATGGCAATTGTATGAAAGCTCGTTATAAATCTCTTGACTGTTTTGAGAGACAGCTAGAAACTATCACTCTAAGTTTTGTGTATCCTGTTATGAAATAAGAAAAAGAATTAACAAAAATAATGATTTTTTTTTTACTCTAATTCAAATGGTCAGAGTTGTCTTTTAGCTTTTGGTAAATCTCTACCACTGGCTGGACAGATGAAGAGAAGTCTCTCATTTTGTTCTTTGTAGAAGATTCAGAGGGAAAATGCAGGGCAGTGCACAATGCACGAGGACAACCCCAGCACTCTTCTCAAGCCTTTTAATGCCAGGCCTCCTGCTTGTCTCTAGAGTTGTCCTCACATTTGAGCACAGTCACCTTCTGCCCCAGCCTCAGTACCTCCAAGCTCACAGATAATCTCGTCCCTGGAGCTAGGAATTGAAAGGGTTCGGATAAGCCAGTGACAGCAGAGACAAGAACTGGGGAGAGGGAGAACTAACTAGTACTCACACTTCTATTATGTATTAAACTCAAGATAGCAGTAACTTGTTCCATCTCATAGAGTCTCATTTTCCCATCTATAAAATACTGAAAGAGGCTGCCCAAATTGTCAGGGTAAGATGTGGAAACCGTTGTATGACTGGTCTTTGCTTGTGAAAATCTAAAGCTTCCTCTGTGACTTATGTCTCAAGGGGAGGAGACTGAGCTCATTCATCCCTTTACTTGCCCTTCTGGCACATATTGGTTAAGATAGTGAGCTCCACAATCAGAGCAACCTTAGTTTTAGCCTCACATCTGCCACCTGTTAGGTATATGTTCACAGGAATAGGTTATCACAATTTCATAAGCCTCATCAGTTAAATAGAATAAAAGTACTGGAAAGCCCAGATGAAGGTTATTGGGCAGATTTCATAATATGCCTCATGCTCTTATGGCAAAATAAGCAGCAAATAAGTTACTGAAATCATGAAAATGGGGTAAAGAATTAGAAAAGTCACCCTGATAGTGTGACCACCCTGGTGGTGTTTCTGTGAAGACTCCATCAATGCCTAGGAGGTAGCTGGGTGAAGAGGGTGTCTGAGAAGACAGGTCAGCAATGGATGCCTGCAAACAGGGAAGTTTTTGACTATTGGGTTTAACAAATAGACATCCATATTTATCAAAACGTTAAACACTGTCATGGAAAAAAAAATTGTTTCGCCCAAATTGAACACGAGATTGTTGTTATTTAGAGATCCCTAGTATTTGGACTTTGCTTTTTCTTTACTCCTAAGGGAGTAATTTTGCTTTGCGGCCTGGTAATTTCACTATTGCTTTTGCTTGTTGATTAACATAGTTCTAGAACCCTGGAAGAAACCATTTCTGTCCTTATTTGGTGTGTGGTCAACAACCACAAGCATGAATTGGGTTCAGTGTTGCAAATGCGTTACCAATTAAACAAACTGCTCATGGATCCTGAGTTTTCAAACAAAATAAAATGGAAATGTCTCTATAGTTAGAAAACATACTCTTTTGAACAATTGCGAAACATTCTATTTTATTTTGGTAGAATATTCTGCCACTTTTCATTCACTCCTTGGAAATAAGACACAGAGCATATTAATATTGCACCTAAAGCATTAACTTATGAAATTAAGGATGGCTATCCTATTCTTAATAAAGAACTGAAGATTGATACCTTTCTAAAAGAGTTCATTAAATAATGTCCCTATATACCTTGCTCACAAAGGAGCAAATCTTTTTTTTTTTTTTTTTGGTCTTTTCGAGACANCGTCTGTAACTCCAATTCCAGGAGAACTCCAGTTCCAGGGGAATCCGAGACCCTCTTCTGACCTCCACGGCTTTGCACGACACGGGTGCACAGACCTGCACGCAATCAGTACATTCATACACATAAATAAATAAAATTAAAAAAATGTATTTATTTATTTTTTTTGGGGGGGGGTCTTTTCGAGAGAGGGTCTCCCTGTAGCCCCAGCTGTCTTGGAACTCACTCTGTAGACCAGGCTGGCCTTGAACTCACAAAGATTCGCCTGCCTCTGCCTCCCAAGTGCTAAGATCAAAGGAGTGTGCCACCACGCCTGGCAAAGGAGCAAATCTTAAAGGACATCATTTAAACAGCAAATACTTTTAACAGGACAAAAGTAGGTTCTATTCTCCCTAACACTTACATTGCTGGTGGCAGTGTGTGTGTGTGTGTGTGTGTGTGTGTGTGTGTGTGAGATGCTTTTATGTAAATTTCAACTCAGCCCTCTCAAAAACTTCCAAATGATTCTCAAATGAGAATGAATGGATAAAGCATTGAAACTCACCAAGGTAAGGAAGCAGAATTTAAGGTCGTGCAGCATATTAGTGCGTAGCTGTGGCTCTAATCTCTATTTCCCCCTTACTTAGGTTGCCCTAAACATTTGCCTGATGGTGTTTCCTTTTAAAATAAAATTGTTTAGGACACATTCTGCTACTTTGTTTTGTTGTGCTAGTGCTGACACTCTCTGATTTTTTTTTATTTATTTACTTTTTGCAAATCATCCTGGTTTTTTCAGAGTTAATTTATAAGGAAAGATAAATTAAGGCATATTAAAGAACTTTGGGAAAATTTTCTGTCTCTGTTCAGGAACATAAATGGCAGAGATGTGTCTTAAAAGAATCCCTGAAAATAAGAGCTTCTTTATTCAACAAACATGATTGTAACTTTGTTCTGGGAGAGGAGGACTCCGGGCAAAACAATTGCATTCTAGGGCTTCATAATGTATCGTTTTGAATAAGCACCTAAATGTGTGGATGTATACAAAGACACACAGGATACTGTGCTGATATCATATGGAAGAAATTAAGAAAGCTTTATAAAAGAGATAACTTTCAAGACAAAATCCTGCCTCCATCCTTTTCACTCACAAGTCAGTGACTAAGGAAGATTATTTTCTCCTTGTATTCAGTAGTACAATAGAGAAAACAAAGAAGTTTTTACTGACTTTTAAAATCTTAAAATACAGAAAATTGGACAATGAGATAATTATGGAACCCAGAAGATTTTTAGATACATCATCAACAGAGACCCTCATTTTAAGTGATTATCCTGTGTTAATTTGAAGATTTTAAGAGAATTTGACCCCAGTAATATTTCCAGTTGAACTGTTAGAAAGAGCTTCTAAGACTTTGTGAATCACTTTGTAGATTTTTTTAAAGAGAGAGTATCATGTAGCCTAGGCTGACCTCAAACATGCTATCTGGTTAAGCGTAGCCTTGAACTCATGACCCTCCTGTCATTATCTCTTGAATGCTGAGATTATGAGATTTTAGGTATGTACCACCATTCCCAGCATGTAACAGATTCTTAATAAGCATCAAATGTATTTTTCTTTCACCTCATTCATTCTTTATTCAGCCCTGTTTACTCAAGTACTTAGGAGTTCTATTACTTTATTTAACAGAAAAAAAGCCTTGATTTAATTATCTTTCAGGTTACTACATCATTCCTTCATATTCACTCTAAATGGAAATGTTGGTTGTGTAGTAAAGTATTGAATCCACAATCTGTAGTTGTATTGCTCTTTTATTTATATGTTTAAGTAGGCCATTTTCTTATTGTTTTATGTTCTGTGACTTTAACATTTAAATGATACATTATTTCTCTGTGTGTCCTGGGACATAAAAGAGTATAGGAAACATTTACAGAAGATGTAAACACTAATCAGGCTTTGCTAGTGGCTCTCCACTGCATTCCACCACACAAAACAACTGGTCCGTATTTCAGAACATGGACTGACTGACCTGTAAATAAATTACACTCACATAGGATGTAGAATGAAATACAGTTTATTTATTTCTTTTTTTTTATTTATTTATTTATTTATTTTTGTATGTGTATGAATGTACTGTCTGCATGCAGGTCTGTGCACCCATGTCGTGCAATGCCGCGGAGGTCAGAAGAGGGTCTCGGATTCCCCTGGAACTGGAGTTCTCCTGGAATTGGAGTTACAGACGGTTCTTAGCCGCCATGTGGGTGCTGGGGATCGAACCCGGGTCCTCTGCAAGAGCGTCGGTGCTCTTAACCGCTAGGCTATCTCTCCTGCCTATAATGGACATTTTATAATGTTATTTTCCCAATCCATGAGCATGGGACGGTTTCTCGCATCATTCTTGGTGCTTCTTCAATCTTCTCATTAATCTCTTCTTTAAGGGTTTTAAATTTGTTGTTGTAGAGATCTTTGGTGTCTTTGTTAGGTTTCTTCCTAGTAATTAATTGTTTTTGAGGCTATGGTGAGTGGGGAGGGTTCTTGAATTCTCCTTCCTCCAGTTTTGCTTGTGTTGTGGGTAAAGAAGGCCACTGATTTTTTTTTTTTAGGTTAATTTTGTATCCTGCACTTGCTGAAGCTGTTAATTCATTTCTAGGAGTTTTTGGTATAGAGTTTTTTAGCATCCTTAAGTAAACAACATATCATCAGCAAATAGGGATAGCTTGACTTCCCTCTTTGACATAACAATTCTTTTTTTTTGCGTCTTTTTTTGAACAGGGTCTCCCTGTAGTCCCAGCGTGCCCAGCTGTCCTGGACTGTACTGCTGTAACCAGCTGGCCTTGAACTGCACAAAGATCCGCCTGCCTCTGCATCCAATGTGCATTAAACATTCTTAAGAATTACCTGGCAATAATGCATGGAAAAGAAATTCCCATAAGTGAATTTTGGCAAAAATGTCACAGTGATGTGATATAAAGCAAAACTTGTGGCAAACTTCTCTTCCACATTTTTGTTTTTGTTTTTGAGGGCAACATGATGGTATTTCTGAAATATGCAGAGTGTTTTTATCTTTTCTCTGTGAACATTGTTTGAATAAATGCACAATGTTGGGGGACAGTATTTGTTAATTCACCTGTTATGTTTTATTTACTTTTAATTTTTTTTTTTTTGTTTTTTTTTAAATTATATGTATTGATGTGACTGTTGGGAGTGCACAGTGTGCATACACTGCCCATAGAGAAAAGAAGAGGAAGTCATTCTTCCTGGAAATAGAGTTATGGAGGTTGTTAGTCACCATGTGATACTGGAAACTGAACTGGGTCCTATCGCAAGAGCTTCAGTGCTCTTACTCTCTGAGCCATGTGTCTAGCCTACCTCAATCTATACTTTTAAATTAAGTTTCTTTAGAGTTTTAATCATTAGTATTCTAAAGATTTTGATGATTTAATGAGCTGAGTGAACAGATGAACTGAGACTAGATCATTCCACCAAGCAACTATGGACACAAAAACATAACTCTCACCCCAAAGAGGAGAGAGTTTATTCTGCATATGAATGACTGTAACTTAGGAAACACAGTTTTAGGTTAATTTCAAATTCCATATTCAATTGGAAGTAGTTTGAATGAGATTTTTACAGTCAAAGAACAAAAGAGAGTCATAAATCAAGGTACTCTTTCAAGAACATTATTGTGAAACATTTGTAATGCGGATTAAAGCAAGTGAGCGAAAAATCTCTGCACAGGGCCAGATGCTATTGCGCGGCATTCTTAGTCTTGGTGGGTGGAACTTAGCTTGACTGATAAATCTGGAAATAACTAGCTATGGTCACCAGTGATTGTATTCGTGTTCAGGTTAGCATAGGGAGGGTCCTAAAGGTGATAGTTGGCGTGCTGTCGACACTCAGACCTCGATAATGACTGAAGTTCTGAGCAGTTAAGCAGGTGAAGAAGGTTAGGTGGATAGGGTGACATTTCCTGTTGGGGGAATCTTTGTTTCACATCAATTCTCGGTATAGAGGAGTATTAAACTCTTATGTCATAGTTTCTCTTCTAAAAATTTGAGGAGACAACATAAAGTGAAAGGTATGTGTAATACAGTTATTTGAGACGTTGTTACAAATAATATGTATTTGTTAAAATGAATATTCTAAGGTATGATTTACATTTATCTCTATGTCCTCAAATGATCATTGCCACCTTAGCGATTTAGGTGGAAATGAATGTTCCTTAGGAACATGCTAAAGTATAAGCAAAGCTGGGAGAATTGCAAGAATTAACTATTGCCTGCTGTGTAGGTAGAAAAATTGATGACCCAGTTGATCTAAGCTAATTGCCAAAGAAATAGAAAGCCTTGGTTCTTTTCTGGAATAAACAAAATTAAATATTCATTACATGAAAGAAGGCAGAATTTAGAGCAAAATAATGAAATTTCCTGAGAGTCTGTCTTCTAAGAAATTTGAAAGAATTCATTTAACACATTTACTTATCTCCAATTGTACAGGACAATCCCAGAGATACAAAGTTACGAGAAGTTCAGAGCCCAAGAGTGCTTCAGCATTCTTTCTTTTCACTGTCTTTTCGATAAAAGGACTGCAATATGCATTTCCCTAGATAAGAAACTAATTGGAGATGCAAAGAATTCTTGCTAATCACCCGATGCATAGGACGTGTCTATTCCATTTACTCGTCCCTATACAGTCTCACCACGATAACCAAAAGTGTTGCCGGCGTTTTAGCCTTTCTCATTTTCAATACTTTACCTATTTGAGTCCCCAGGATAATGAAAGTAGATGAATCTAAGCTTTTCACACCTGTAATAGGATTCACTTAACTTCCAGAGATACTCATGGAAAGGCCTTTTTCAGCTAAATAAAGATATTATGTTAACATTCCGATTATAACAAAAAGTTTTAACTGAATGATAAATAGGTAATGATATTATATGGCTAAAATGTAACTATCTTGAAGAAGATGCTAGGCCAGTATGGGTACATTGGGGGTTCTTTTGATACAAGTGGGCAAAACTGCAAGGGAAAAAATCATGATTATTTTTTTCATAACTATTCCTTTTATGTGTACCTTCCTGCTTGAGTCCCAGTCAGTGTTATTTGTTCTGAAATTCTACTTCTGTCTTCCCTTTCCATTGCTCTGAAATCTTTGGTGGAATCTAATGTGCATTCCTCCACTTTGGCTGGTATTCTTTGTGTTAAAAAGGGTTCTTTTTATTAATAGTTGGTAAAGATGGTTTCTCTCCTCTCCTTAATGAATTATGATTGAACTTGAAGCTAGGATGGCTCAGTTGGAAAAAAAAATAGTTTACCACACAAATGTGAAGACCTCTTGTGTCCTTAGCACCCAGGTACAGATCTCCCTGTGATTCCAACACATGTAAGGACCTTAACACAGTGAATGAACCAAGCACACAGCTGAGTGTTTCAGAAAAAAGACATGGTAATGCAAAGATCCCATTGTGCTCAAGGAAAAGAAGACAGCACAGCTGGAACTGTATAGACAAGGCTGGGGAAGACCAGAGGGAGTGGTAGGAGAGCTTTTGGATTCTAATTCCCAAGTGAACTAGGAAACCAGAAGAGGAGTCAAGTCCAGGAGCACTATAACATTTCTGAGGACACCCAAGTGCTCTATGATGAAGAGTTTGGAGCCATTAGATCCAGGGACTGTGGTTAAGAAGTAATTCCAGTAGACCATCAAGAAAGTAGTGGTTCGTAGACAGTGGCCATGGAGATGGCTAGTGACCTGATTATGGCTACACTTGAAAGAAGAGCTGGCCGTAACGGTGCCATTTACATGAAGGAGAGGAAAATAGATGAGTCAAAGATGACTCAAGGATCTGGGCCTGAGCAACTTTGAAAAATGTTGTTTGTGTTTTGTGTTGTTGCCTGAACTGCCAGAAAAGACGAGGGAGGAGCAGGTTTAGTGGTAGGGTGGTTCAGTTCAGACATCTCAAGGTGGAGAGGCCTATTTGTGTCCAGAGCTTCCAGCCTTATCCAGTTACCCCTGCACCCACTCCATGCCTATGCTGAGCAGTTACTGTGTACTCAGCTCCCTTTTCATTGCAGCGAGTTTCTCCAGTAGAAGAAGCTGTGCTTAGAGTGAATGAGGGATTGAACATCCCCAGCATCAATCTCACTATGGAGAGACCAGAGTTGGTAGCGCAATCCTAAGTGAGATACACACATACACACACACACACACACAACAAACAGTATATATATATGTATATATATATATATATTATATTGATCTTTCAAAGGGTCCCTAGAAGGACTATATATGTTTTCCGCACAGTAGATATCTATAAATTAATATAAATTAATGCACATACTCTTATTGACATTTTTTTACTTTACTGTCCAACTTCTCCAATCCTAAGTTGTGCTTTTTAGGGTCACATTTCTGCCTCTGCTCCCCTTATAATCTACCCAGGCCAAGACTTCTTAGTATCTGCCCAAGAGAAATTCAGCCTCAGACTATAACATATCCAGATATGAACATTGAAGCAGGAAGTGATATACTATTCTGAAAATAAGGAAAAGTTTTGGAGATGGAGGATGTAATTAGGAACGTGTTGGCTTTTTGTTTGGTTGATGTGAAAGTCCATTGTAGGACGCAAGGCTGACTCCTAGGTACATTCAATGATCTGCCCTCATGTGACATGGAAAAGGGTCAATCAATGGCACAGCTGGAGTCTCAGTGGGGGTCACAAGACGGTTTCTAGATGGAGATGTCTCAAGAAGATAATGACAAGTTGATTGAAAGAAGGAAATCTAATTAGAGCTATTTCAAACACATAAAACTGCCCCTAATTCTAGCATTACTCAAAGAGTGACTTCTTCTCAGTGGCTATCATATGAAATTTCAGGTTACCAAATATATTTCCAAATGACATCTTTAAGCTACTGCTCATTTCATTGAATAAGTGGCTCTGCGTTTTATTTCATTTTTTTTCTTAAGAATTCATGTAATGTAGTGCAAGAAAATGTGATCAAATATACCCTATTTCCAACTACACTCTCCCTCAAACACACTGCCCTGCCAAGCTTTGTTAATATGTAATACTACATATAGAAGATGGATAGTAGGGCTATGATATCGCTGCAGTCGGGTCGTGCTGCCTTATGTGCATGCTGGAGGGGGAACATCCCATTGGAGCATGGAATCCTATAAGTGCCACATCCTCAAAAAAGAATGACACTCTCTCCCACTGAAGTGGTAAACTACCAGTAGCTCTCAGTAGGAGTGGGTCCTGGAGATCATCTACCCCAGAATTTTGTACCAGAATTTTGGCTGCCTCGCTCTCGTTCAAGTCTTGTGCAGGGATTCACAGCTGCTATATGTTCGTGAGGTTGACAGTCATACCACAAGCAGAAGACAGCTTTTCACTGTCACACTGGGGGATTCCCCCTATCTCTCTATTCTTAATTCTTCAGCTCCTTGAGAACATTGTTGAGTGCAGGTTGACACAGGGTGCCCCATTTTAGCCCCATGGAGCACACATCTCTTGTTCTTTGACTTTGATTCAGTTTATGCATCTCTCATATGACTGCTGACACACTACATAAAGAAGCCTCTATGGCCAGGGTTACAGTAGTCAGATCTATGGGTAATAACATACTTTTTAGAAGCAGTTTGACCACATGACCATTTAGGAAAATAACAATAGCTGGTTCTACTCTAAGGGCTATGGCTTCCCCAGCAATGAACTTTTGACCAAGATTGCAGTATTAAACATAAAATGCCCTCCTATGAAACAGGCCTCAAGTTCAATCAGAAAACATTGATTACCCCATAGCAGTTATGCCGGTTTTGACCAGTAGGCATACCTTTCCTGGCATGTCAGTATTGCAGCATGCAGGGTTCCCAGGTTGGAAGACCACTTGATTCTTTCTCCCCAGCAGCCTGAGTAGCAACTTCTAGCACTGTGAGAGCTTCCCAGGAGAGAGGAAGTTTCCCTGTTGGCTTCAGATGGATTCCTCTGTGTCCTGCTGTGTTGCAAAATGGACAAACAACATTTAGCAGAATAAAGAGCAAGCTTCACACATGAGTCTGGAGAAATATAGGTGTTGATTGTCCAATTTTAGAGCATCTTTTCAAGGCATTTCCACTAGGAAACAGGGCTATGGAAGTATATTAGGAATCTTTAATTTTTACTTATTTTTAATTTTATTTGTATTTTTGAAAATTTTCATACAGAGTATTGTCTTTTGCTTTATTCCATTCCTCCCAGGTTCCCATACCCTCATCCCATGTCTACACTCTCAGTTATCTGCCTCTTCTGATTATTGTAGATTTACCTCATTACATTTTACATTATACATGAATGCATTTAAACGGGCTTGTGCGTAGCTTGTTGTAGGGTTGGGTTGCCATTTAAGATCAGATGAACCTCTCAGGGAGCTAAACTCCTGGAGTAAACTTGGTTCTCCTTCTCTCAGCATCAATTACCTGTAGCTCTTCATCCTGAGGCAGGACCCCTGGCATTCCCCTTCACCGCATCACTGATTTGTCATTACGCAGGTTATCTCATTATGACTACCATACTGTGGAGATTTCATTGGTGGTATAACCTTTGCTACCATGTCTAGGATGTTATGTGTGAGGTAGCACGTGCATGTCTATCAACCATGCATGGTGGAGGTCAAGGACAACTTGGGAAAGATCCTGAGGATCCAACTCAAGCCATCAGGACTGTTAATGTAAGTGCTGTTTACCATTCTAACCATCTTGCTGCCCTTATGTTCTGTGTTGCCTACATCCAAATCTGCATCCTGTGAAAGCTTGGAAGTTGGTCTCAGCTGCAGAAAGGGAAGCAAGTAAATTCCCAGCACGGTTCAGCTGACTCCTTGGAGGTACCATTGTGAAACCTCTCTTCACTAGGGGGCGCTATGCTGACGTCCAGCTCTCGTTGCAAGAGAATTTCTCTCTAGTCAGCTGCACAGATCCCTTAAAATCTGTAAAGGGCCTAAATTTCTTCTTTACTATTGCTTCTTTCTGACCATAGCTGCTCATCCAGTCTGGTAGACGACTGACTCTGTCTTCTACGCCTGCTTCGCAAACCTCATCATACTGGTTCTAATTTAATTTAAAATCAAATCACCGTAGGTGGCGAAAGTGATGTGTACATCCCTCTGACTTCCTAGCACTTTTCTCTCTGCCCCTTTAACATCTCCACAATATGTAAAATATTCCTGAGACATGTTTAATTTTAAAATGGAGTCAAAGCTTTTATCATGACCTTTGGGTTGAAATCTACTCAACTAAAATGCATCATGAGGAAAACAAAACTGTATACTACTCAAAATTTATAATTGTATTCATTTTATCTGATCATTGAGATAAGGTGAGTGAGTTACCAGAGATATAAATGTTACCAGAAAGAACATCTAAAAATCTCTATCATCCCATGGTACAGGAAAAGGAAAAACTGTCAATAATTAGTGCATATTTTACTGGTGGTTTTTAATTAGAAGTGATGTTCAAAAGAAATTAGTTTTCATTATAGATACTGACAGCAAAAAAAAAAATTATTTTAAAATATGTTCTTCTCAAGTATGACACATAGTGACTTTTGAAAATGCTTTTTCTGCACATGGCATTTTAGTGAACTGTTTTAGGGGGCGGTTCTAGCACCGCAACTATTCCATACCCTTAAGTTGCTCAAAAGGTCTATCTGAACATGGGTGCTACACAGCAGCCCTTGGGCCGTCTGAGAGTTGCTGGCTGCTTCCAATAGCTCTCTGAAGTGCCTGCTTTTTCCTTCGTTGGATCCCTTGAGAGGCAATTACACACCTTGAGCATGCTCAAGGGTCCTTTCTGCCAGTTCCTCATATTCATGGAGACTAAACTGGGCTTCCTCTACCACTCATGATGCCTTCCAGCCTTGACCTACATTTCAAATTACAGAGGAGACATCAAGCTGGCTCTACACCAGGAGTGTGAGATAGAATTGGTAAAAGAAATTGTTAAATGGGTAGTTTCTCGTTTATTGGAACAATAGAATCACTTGTCCATAACTGTGATTAGCATATATTTCCTTCATATAAAATATAACAAAGTAAATGAAAATTGATCCACAGGGGGAAAAAAACACAATTAATTCTCATTTGTTGAAATGTCTCCTAACTCATTGATTTTATACACTCTCCTATACAATAGTAGCAACTGGAAAATCCCCAGTGATTTCACTACCCAGTGTCTTACTGAACCATAATTTACTAGGAATGTCCTTGTATCAAGCAGTTCCAAAAACATATTTCTTAAGACTAAAATAAAATAAAAAACCTCGAGATAGCAAGCTTTGATCACTAGAGTTAGTTACCTAAATATTTTTTTTTTTTTTTGGTCTTTGAGACAAGGGTCTCCTTTAGTACCAGCTGGCCCG
Organism: Rhizomys pruinosus; assembly: GCA_009823505.1. Lineage (NCBI taxonomy): Eukaryota > Metazoa > Chordata > Mammalia > Rodentia > Spalacidae > Rhizomys > Rhizomys pruinosus. The sequence continues at coordinate 923,406 of VZQC01012994.1, read as the reverse complement.
TGGACGGAAGCTGACTATGTAGCACCAGGCTGGCCTTGAAATCACAGAGATGCACCTGCCTCTGCCCTCCAAGTGCTGGGATTCAAAAATTTTTTTTAAGATTACTTTTCTATCGATTTTCTGTTGTGTGAAGTAAAAATTTGGGGATTTCGCATATTCGTTTGTAGTTTTAGTACACAAAGAAAAATATTGTCTTTCCTACGAGCCAAAGTATGGTCTCTTTTTTTTTTTTGTTTTTGTGAGACCAAGAGTTGAGATTCAGCTGTCCTGTGGTTATCACTATGGTAGACCAGAGTGGCTTTGGAACTCACAGGGACAGTCGCCTGCCTCTGCTCCAGAGTGCTGGGCACACAAAGTGTGCACTGACCACACCCAGCACAAGTATGTCTTAAAAAAGAAAAAGAAATAACAAAATAAAGCCAGAGGTGGACAGCCTTTAATTCCTGGCACTTGGGAGGCAGAGGCAGGTGGATCTTTAGTCCTGCAGGAAATTCGAGGCCAGACGGATCTCTAAGTGCAAGTCCAGGCTCGGAGAGCTACAGGGAGAACCCTGTCTCTCAAAAAGAACAACAACACAACAAAAAAACCAACGTGTAAAAAGAAAACTTATTAAACTACCTGGCAGAGGGAGTACTACGATTACATGAGGTGGTTGTCCCAGAGCGGAAGGCTATCCGATTGCACTCCGGATGTGGCGCGACCCCTGAGATTTCCGCCAACTGTGGGAACTCATATCATTTTTGGATAGGGGGGGGGAGTGCTGTGTTTGCACTCTCGCCCTTTAAAAAAAAAGCAACTTATATTTAGATTCAACATTGAGATATGACCCATTACATATTATTAGAGCAGATATTTATTATAATACTCAATTGTATTATTGCTCAAATCGAAGCATAAGAGAGTAGATCTCTTGCCAGCGCATGTGGCATTGCTCCGTTATTAATCCCAGGCTGTTGGGAGAGGAGAGGGCAGGAAAGAGGAAGAGGGCAGAGGCAGGTGGATTCTCTGATGAGATGGAAGGCTACCGGTGCCACATGTGGACTGTCCATGAAGGGCTGGGACTAGGTAGACCCTGAGATAGAAGACAGAAGCGAGAGAGACGAAGAGAGGAGGAGAGAGAGAGAGTAGAGAGAGAAGGAAGGAGGAGGGAGGGAGGGGATGAGAGGGGATAGGTAGGAAGGAAGAAGCGAAGGAAGAGAAAGGAATAGGACGGAAGGAAGGAAGGAAGGAAGGAAGGAAGGAGGAAGGAAGAGAAAAGGAAATTATTAAATCGGTTTACTGTAGAATTTAATGTGATAAATTCCATTGAACATTCACTTAAAATTAGTTCAATAGTTCTAGTGCTTTTAGAAATTTTCATGGCCATTGTTTTGCAATAATGATCGTTTATTAGTGGCAAAAGCATATTATAACATTTGTTGTCAACAACCTCAGTGTGTCCCATCTTGTTTTCTTCACCTGCCATGCACCTCTGCGAGCCTGTTCCAGGCCTGATTGCCATGCTTGGAGCATGCTTATATTTCCTTGTAAAAGCAAGATTCCAGAGGATGGTTTGTTAGTTTTAAGTGCTGGTACTGGTTGATAGCTTTGATGTTCGTGTTACTGTGCTGGTGGGTGGTACTGGTAGGTGATGGTGGTAGTGATGCTGGTAGTGCTAGAAATGCTGGTGGTACTGCTGTCTGATGGTGATTATGGTGGTGATAGTTGTCGTTGTGGGTGTGGGCTGGGTGGTGGTCGGTGGTCATGGTGTGCTGGACTGAGGTGGTTGTGTTGATAGTGATTTGTGCTGGTAATGTGTGTTAATAGTGGTGGTAGTGTTGGTGGTGTTGACTATAGTAGTGGTGGTGGTGGTAGTGTTGATGGTGATTGTGGTAGCACTCATTGTTCTGGTGGTGGTACTGGTGGGGGTGGTACTGGTGGTGATATTGATGGTAGTGCTTGTAGTGCTGCTGGTGTTGGTGGTGCTTCTGGTGATGCTGCTGCTGGTTGTGAGCTAGTGCTGCTGGTGGTAGTCCTGGTGATGTTGATGGTGGTCCTTGGTGGTGATGGTGCTGCTGTACTAGTGCAGTGCTTGCCATCACAGGTTTTAGAGATGCTTTCCTGAGATAAATTCTCTCTGGGACAAGTGGTCTGCTAAGAGGGCATCAGGTCTCCTGGTGCCTTCAGCCACTTAATATTGAATTAGACCCATGCCAAATGTGAAGTAAGAACTTTTTTATTAATGCATATCTCCCTTCCTCTTCTCAGCCCAACATAATTCTCAGATCTGCCTGATGGAAGGCAAGGTTTTCTGCAATCCAGGAGATTGTTATTAGTGTTGGTGATCTGAAAAAAAATCACTTTCTTAAGTACAAAGACAGTATGTTATCAGAGGGAGTCTCTAATATACTAATAAAATGAATTACTCTCCAATATTTAGCAAAGAGTGTGAGTTTAAATCAAGGATTTGTTACCACTCATGAAATGTAGAGGAAGTCATTTAACCTCCCTGAACCAATAAAAACTGCAGCTCAGGAAGCAAACATCACAGCCTTCCCTGTTAATGGCAATTGTATGAAAGCTCGTTATAAATCTCTTGACCGTTTTGAGAGGACAGCTAGAAACTATCACTCTAAGTTGATTGTGTATGCCTGTTATGAAATAAGAAAAAGATTAACAAAAATAATGATTTTTTTTTTACTCTAATTCAAATGGTCAGAGTTGTCTTTTAGCTTTTGGTAAATCTCTACCACTGGCTGGACAGATGAAGAGAAGTCTCTCATTTTGTTCTTTGTAGAAGATTCAGAGGGAAAATGCAGGGCAGTGCACAATGCACGAGGACAACCCCAGCACTCTTCTCAAGCCTTTTAATGCCAGGCCTCCTGCTTGTCTCTAGAGTTGTCCTCACATTTGAGCACAGTCACCTTCTGCCCCAGCCTCAGTACCTCCAAGCTCACAGATAATCTCGTCCCTGGGAGCTGGGAAGTTGAAGAGGGGTGTCGGATAAGCCAGTGACAGCAGAGACAAGAACTGGGGAGAGGGAGAACTAACTAGTACTCACACTTCTATTATGTATTAACTCAAGATAGCAGTAGCACTTGTTCCATCTCATATAGTGCTCATTTTCCCATCTCTATAGAAATAGCTGAAAGAGGCTGCCCAAATTGTCAGGGTAAGATGTGGAAACCGTTGTATGACTGGTCTTTGCTTGTGAAAATCTAAAGCTTCCTCTGTGACTTATGTCTCAAGGGGAGGAGACTGAGCTCATTCATCCCTTTACTTGCCCTTCTGGCACATATTGGTTAAGATAGTGAGCTCCACAATCAGAGCAACCTTAGTTTTAGCCTCACATCTGCCACCTGTTAGGTATATGTTCACAGGAATAGGTTATCACAATTTCATAAGCCTCATCAGTTAAATAGAATAAAAGTACTGGAAAGCCCAGATGAAGGTTATTGGGCAGATTTCATAATATGCCTCATGCTCTTATGGCAAAATAAGCAGCAAATAAGTTACTGAAATCATGAAAATGGGGTAAAGAATTAGAAAAGTCACCCTGATAGTGTGACCACCCTGGTGGTGTTTCTGTGAAGACTCCATCAATGCCTAGGAGGTAGCTGGGTGAAGAGGGTGTCTGAGAAGACAGGTCAGCAATGGATGCCTGCAAACAGGGAAGTTTTTGACTATTGGGTTTAACAAATAGACATCCATACTTTATCAAACGTTAAACATGTCATGGAAAAAAAAATTGTTTCGCCCAAATTGAACACGAGATTGTTGTTATTTAGAGATCCATAGTATTTTGGACTTTTGCTTTTTCTTTACTCCTAAGGGAGTAATTTTGCTTTGCGGCCTGGTAATTTCACTATTTTGCTTTTGCTGTGTTGATTAACATAGTTCTAGAACCCTGGAAGAAACCATTTCCTGTCCCTTATTTGGTGTGTGGTCAACAACCACAAGCATGAATTGGGTTCAGTGTTGCAAATGCGTTACCAATTAAACAAACTGCTCATGGATCCTGAGTTTTCAACAAAATAAAATGGAAATGTCTCTATAGTTAGAAAACATACTCTTTTGAACAATTGCGAAACATTCTATTTTATTTTGGTAGAATATTCTGCCACTTTTCATTCACTCTTTTTTTTTTTTATTATTTATTTTTGTATGTGTATGAATGTACTGTCTGCATGCAGGTCTGTGCACCCATGTCGTGCAATGCCGCGGAGGTCAGAAGAGGGTCTCGGATTCCCCTGGAACTGGAGTTCTCCTGGAATTGGAGTTACAGACGGTTCTTAGCCGCCATGTGGGTGCTGGGGATCGAACCCGGGTCCTCTGCAAGAGCGTCGGTGCTCTTAACCGCTAGGCTATCTCTCCAGCCCCGAAATACAGTTTATTTCTATAAATGGAAGTGAAGTGCATGCTGCAAAATAATGCTATGATTTTCTTTGAACTGCAGCACATCTACTTATAGAAATAAACTGTAATTGATTATGATAATAAATTAATGTGATAAAGCTTTTATAAAACCATAAGAACTTGTCTTGAATGGTCATTCGTTTAAGTACTCAAGTTCAGTTTGCAATGGATCACTAGAAATGCAGTTATTAGAATGACACTCTCATCAGAGGTAGCTGATATGTAGACATCTAATATTTGCTTCTAACTTCTAAGTTAGTCTGTGACCAACAATTATTTCAAAATACAGCATTATCCTGAAACCCCTTTATCTGCCTACTTGGTTTCCTGAGGCTATATATTTCAACATATCACAACCCCACTAATGTAACTCTGCATTTCTTTGGTCCACTTCACATCCCCCAACCCTCTCTAGTACTATTAACTCATGACTTGGTATGAAAGTAACTGAATCCTTATGTGGAGTACATTTAAGTTCCCCCACATTTAAATTCACAAGTTTCAGTTTAATTTAGAATGGCTATCTCCTATAAAGGAAATTCTGAGTTTCTGGGTCAGACACCAAAGCCCAAATCTGTCATTTGTAGCAACTGGAATCTTGGAACCAAACTTGCAGAAATATTCAAGAGGCAAAAAAGAGGCCTTATTTAGAACTCAGTGGAATGTAAGGTCTAAGTTGTTGCAGGAGGTGGGCATTTGATGGAGATTTGGGGCAGATCAGGAATCATGTGGATAACAATCGGACAGGGCAATGAGAAACTGGAATCTTTTTTTCTACTTGGATGAGTTTTCTTTCTTTCTTTCTTTCTTTCTTTCTTTCTTTCTTTCTTTCTTTTTCTTTCCTTCCTTCCTTCCTTCCTTGTTCTCTCTTTCTGTGTTTGTTTGTTTGTTTGTTTGTTTGTTTGTTTGTTTTTGAGACAGTTCTTCTTGTAGTCCCAGCTGGCCTAGCACTCCCTACATAGATGGGTCTGGCCTCAATCTTACAGAGATCTGCCTGCCTCTACCTCTTGATTGCTGGGATTAAAAGTGAGCATCACCACACCCAGCTTCAGTTTCATTTTCAAAGTACAAAAAAAGATGGCATTCTTTTTTTAAGCTTTTTATTTATTTAATGTGCATAAGTGCTATGCATGCATGTACGTAAGTGCATCCAAGTGCCCACTGCATGTGTGTAAGTGCACCCATATCATGCAGTGTCCACTGGGGATAGAAGAAGGTGTTGGATACCATGGATGTGGAGTTATGGATGGTTATTAGCTACCATTTGGGTGCTAGTATTCGAATCTGGGTCCTCTGCAAGAGCAGCCCATGTTCTTAACCACTGAGCAATCTCTCCAGCCCAAATATGACTTATTCTTGAAGATAGACTATTTATTTCTCATTGTTATTCAACCACACTTTTACTAAAATTCTTCCAAAAAGATAATAGTGTGAAATTTAAAATGTTCCCCCTTTCTTGTGCCTGTGAAGTGAACGTCATGGGCTGCTGACTGGAATGTAAAAACGCATGTTTGCCTTTCCAGTTGTCTAAATCCTCATATCTATGAAGTAATGGCCAGTCCCTAAAAACAATAATCCCAGCAATAAGTAACTTATTTCTATGACCTGGTTGAATTCTGGTATTTTAAGAATGATTGTGCATAACCATACAGAAATGTGAGAAGGATGTAATGAGTAACTTTTAAGCAAAAATAATAACAAGAACAGACACTGCTGTGTCTCTATTTCATGTTAGGGAAAAGGACCAGAGTTTCCATTTTCCTGCTTATTGTTCCCCTGTTTTCATTCAGTTTTACTGTTCAAGTACCGGGGAGGAAAGTAGACGGACACGCTGTTGGCAGGGGTGAGAAAAAACAAATTTGCTTCTTTATGAATTTTAGAAAAAGGTAGTCATTCTATAGTACTTCAGTTCTGAATTATTTTTATTTACGTGTTTGAATGTATTGCCTACATGTATGTAAATGTACCCATGTGGTGCAATGCCTGTGGGTGTCAGGAGAGGGTGTCTGATCCCCTGGAACTGGAGTTACAGATGATTTTTAGCCACCATATGGGTTCTGAAATCGCACCCAGATCCTCTGCAAGAGCAGCCAGTGCTCTTAACCACTGAGCCATCTCTCCAGCCCCCAGTTCTGAATTATTGATATGCCTTTGTATTTCAACAATTAGATGTAAATAAATGAGACATTCTTTTAAAACTATAAATTATAAAGAAGACAAAGAATTAATTGCTAGTGAAAAACTTGTTTGCTGCTTTGGGTCTGGATGTAAAGACAGGTTTTGTTTTATTATAAATAAAACTAACATTAAAAAGGTGGCTTATAAAATGGCTTTGATCCACAGAACCCACATGGTAGAAGGAGAGAGAAACAACTTCCTCCTGCACATTGATCTCTGTACTACCCTACATCCCACACATACACATTCCCTCAAGTAAAATAAATGTAGTTTAAAATTAAAAAATAATTATAACTATGACAACAGTGGAGGTAATATTTTTCTGGCTCAGAAGTTTTCTGTATACATCAGACCCCAGAGTGAAGTTTTACCTGCCAAATTTAAAACCTTACTGTATACAATACAAAGCTAATATGGGCCTGAACATTCTTAAAAACTCCTAGGTGCTAGGCGCTGTGGTGTAGACAAGCATTTTGTTTAATGTCCTGATCTTTTATTCAGAAACCATGGAGCATTTTTGTCTCTTTTGGTCTGTAAATGATGCTTGGGCTTTAGGGTCTTCAAATTTGGCAAGTGTGGAGTTATCCAGTGGGGAGACTATTGGCCAGTTCTTTCCAGTTCAGAAAGGGTTAACTTCACTCCAGGGCTCCCCACAGCTCTCTAATCTTATCCTGGAAAAGCAGAGCCCAGCCTTGGTTTACAGCAGAGGTCATGACCTGGGCAGTGTTTGGGCAGGGACTGATGGAATTATGCCTCATTTTTAGCATTAAATACCACTCACTGATGAGAGCTGATGATGACATCACCAGCCTCTGACTCCCTCAGTACAGCATCTTGAAATATACATCTCACCATGTGTACTGGACACATGAAACACAAGAACTCTATTTGGCTTTCATCATGTATTTGATTTGAAAGAAAGTTGTTCTAAAGATTTATCAGAGAGTGAAGAACTGTTTCTAGGGAATAGAAAATGGATTTAAAAAATGATCTCAGTTGTCAACGTCTTATAACTCACTCTTCAAGGTGACACCGCATCTCTTTGAAGGAAAAGCTGCCAGTGTCTTTGAAAGTGATCTGCCTGTTTTCTCCTCTCATTGGCTTGCAGGGAATCGCTGGTATTTTCAAAATTATTAAATCCTTATGGAAGGTCTGCTAATAGTGGCATCTATCCAAGTTTCTAAGAGAATTTGAAATAAGGAAAACGACTTTTGGCAGCTAACTGTGTAATTTAGTAGGCTTTGTCCATTTTCTCAGACACTGGCATATATTTACATTTTTTTTTCTTTAATGACACCCTCTAGTTACAACTTTTTAATATTAACTTGACCTATTTAAATCATACCCCTGTGTGTACGCTATGCTTTTCAGGAGTAGCTATGCTGTTTAATCTGGGCTTTATTTAAAAGCGAATTTTTCAAGGGAGTGTTTCTCACATTAATAATGTGATAAAGTCTGAGTGAAGCAAGCTCTGTTGCAAAGGGCAAGTGTCACGCAGCAGGAAGTTCTGGCCACCCCTTCCAGCCCTGCCTCAGCCAGTCTGCCACCTCTCTGTCAGTGCAAACCACCACACTGAAGAAATGCCTTAACTCGGCCACAAGTGCCTCCTGCAGCTTGGGGGGCCTCTAGCTACAGAGTTCTGTACCAGCCCTGAGGTCTCCCCACTCCCGGGGATCTTGGCACCCTCTTTTCAAATGGCTTTTGTCTGGGATCCATTAGGAGTCACAGTGCCAGGACCGTCTCCAAGAGCTAAATCAAGAATGCGCTTCTCAAAGTCCTACAGGTACAGCTCTTTCCTTGCAAATAAGCCTTTGCCTTATGTGAATCTATTTAATTTTTAAGGTTAGCTGGTTTGCCAGTATATGAAAAGGAGCTAAGTTACTGTGTTCATATTGAAATAGGGGTTTCCTGAGTAGAAGGAAGTTACCTAACTCTAAAAGCTCATTCTGAGAGTTGAGAGGTAAACTTTAAAATGCATTATACAGTACTGGGATGGGGGATATATTAACTTACTGAATTGATTAATATGTTGGAAATTGGCCATGCTGAATTTTAAGGTAATTTTTTTAACTACTAGGAAGCACTAATTGATTAAATAAGAAAATAATAGCAACACAAACACTGGTGTTATTTACAAGTTACAAATTCACATTGAAAAGCAGAAATTATGTGATCTACATAGTGGCTCAGTTTTAGCCTTGTCCAGCAAAACGAAATACCATAAATTCTAAGTTCATATTTTATTTAAACTTTAATTTCAAAAGATTGTTCTGGAAACCATATGAAAACTCCCAACCTCAAATTGTCAAATTTGTTGTATGGCGAAGTTTAATTTAACCAAATACCTAGCTAAGCTGTTTGAAGCCACTTCAACAATAGTACCAAAAATGAAATTGTTTATAGAACCTCAAGAATAGCTATTTGTTATTTAGACTGAATGCCACAAAGTTAGAAGGTAAGCATAGGAACTGGTATGTAGTTGATTTGATTTAAAATGTGTTCTAAGATTGCATAGAAAACATTTAAAAATTGGATTGAAATAATGATGAGGTGTTTATTTAGGCAGTAAGGTAGTGGCCTTAGATTTTTTGTTTATTTTTAGTTTCTGCATGTATGTAAGTGCACCTGTGTCAAGTAATGTGCACAGAGGCCAAAAGAGGGCATCAGATATCCTCAAACTAGAGTTATAGATGTTTGTTAGCCACTGTATGGATTCTGGGAACAGAATCTAAGCCCTCTGGAAGAGCAGTCGGTGCTCTTAACCTCTGAGCCATATCTTCAGCCCCTTCCTTTTAAATTTTAGTGACCTATAAAAAAATTAGAGAAAGCAAATTATAAAATTATAAAATCCAACTCATGATGTATAAACACACTCTGACAAAGAATAAGTGAATTGTCAGCCAAATGTGTAGGTAGTAGTTTCACTAATTTTTATTTTCAAAAATTATATTTGTTTTGTTAATTATGTTAATTCATTATGAAATTTTATACTTTGCATTCTAGGGAATATGATTCTCTTGTTTATTATTTGCATCTCATGTCTGCTATATGCTGTTGCATGCTCAGAATTTACTATCAAAGATTTATGGACATTACTGTACATTTGTTCAAGATACATGGCTTCTAGGCTTTTCTCCACACTGACATCTGGTGTTAAACTCCTGAAAACCATAAACCTCTAATTGCTGAGTAGATAAAAGAGAAACAGTAGTTCAAGGAACTAAAGCACCTCGGACACCTTAAGAAATGCAGAGTGTAACTGTACTCTGTGGTTCATGAATATGTTATGAAATTGTCCTTTTTTCTCTCAAAGATATATTCATTTCCTTTGTCAAGCTCTGGCCCTTTCAAAATATATAACTGAAGAACAGTTTTCTGCATATCCCTATATCCTACATTTTAATTCTTGCTAGCTTCATTTGTAAGAAATTTAAGGTTGAGGATAGCATCTTGGAGAGCCTCTTTAGGAAACTTGAGAGACTTTATCACTCATCCACTTCCTCTTGACTTGAATTTTAATTCTCTGCACACTTTAACTTTATATGTACTGTGTTCATTGTTGTGTTTCCCACACGGTCTTCCCAGATGGATTGCCATCCTCTGTAGAATCAGAGGCTCCCTAAGGTCTGCTCTATTCTCTTCCTTGCTGTGGCTGCATCCTGTCTTTCTGGGCACAGTCCAGCTATTGTGGTTATGCCTTTCCAGGTTGAGTTGAATGAAAGGTTATGGAGCTAGGAAGAATCCAATTGGTCACCTGGTCTCTTTTCCTAGAGGCATTTTAGCATCTAAAAGAGATTATGCATTCAGCCATAGCCCTACATTATAATGAACAAGGCATGGTTATTATGGTTACCATATAGCTTTAAGTGTTTAACAAACTATACATTATAAGCTAGGTTATATCTGTAGATATACACACACGTTCACACATACACACACAAGCATGTGCATGCATATACACTTAAATGCTATAATTACCTTCTGTACAGCACAGTTTTACTGCACAGTATCCCAGAAATTGGAGGCAATAAACTGTTTATTGCAACCATTTAAAATATCCTTTAATTTCAAAACACTGTTTATGAATTTTCACATTTCCTTTTTTATATACAATATCCTTTAAAACATGAAAATAATTTAAGATTCTTTTGGCCGTCGGGAAGCATTGGATCTGATTCCTCCGTTGAAGCAGCTGAAAGGCCTGGAACTTAGCCAGAATTTCTTCATTAGATTTCTCCCATAAAATATCGTTTGCTGGAAAGTAATATTTAATAGTTTTTAAAATTATCAAATGTGGCTAGTATAGTGACTTTTTTCTTTAAATACCAAATGGATATTAATGTATGATGCTGGGGGTACACATGGCATTAAACTCAAATACTTCATGTTGGCAAAGTTCCTACTCAGTGGTAGCATTCAAACTAAAGAAAAGGCAAATCTATAAGATAGGAAACTCAGTTAAAGAGTCAGATTTAAGCCAGGTGTGGTGGCACATGCTTTTAATCCCAGCACTCCAGAGGCAGAGGCAGGAGGATCTCTGTGAGTTCAAGGCAAGCCTGGTCTACAGAGTGAGTTCCAGGCCAACTCACGGGGACTACAGGGAGACCCTGTCTCAAAAATAAACCAAACCCCCCCCCAAAAAAAAATAGAGGGTGTGGGAAGGACAAGGGCAAGAGTGGTGAGACAGGAAGGAGAATGGAAGGAAAAGGAAGAGAAAAAGGACAAAGGATTGCATAACAAGGATTCGAATTCTCTGTGGATTCAGTACAGTGCCAGACTTGCCGCTGTCACCGTCAGGAAACTGCTTGCAAAGGTGATTTCTGTTGTCAAGGGCAAGGCACTGATTAGCCAGCCTTCCTCTGATCTACTTGTTTAATACTCCACCTCTTGAGAGAGATACCTCTCATGTCTGTTTTAGACAAGAGAGTATGAAATGCTCATGTTTGATTTGTGAAAGTAATGGAAACAGACTGATTTGGGTGGTTTAAAAATAGTATCTACAAAAACTTGGGGGGAAATAACATGGCCTCAGAAACAAGAAATGTATCAGGGAACTACAGCTTAATGAGGTTACAAACTCTGGCAGCTCCAATTGGAGAACACCAGGAAACTGGGGATTTAAGAATAGTCAGTGTTGAAAGTTACAGTGATGTTCAAGGAAACCTCAAGTCAAAAGGGACTATTCTAGAACTTGACCTGTTTTCCAACCAAAGAAATAATAAAGCTTTCATACTTGTGACTTCCGAAAAAAAAAAAAAAAAGTGATGCTTGCAGTGATATTTTATGTGCAGCTATGAAGTGGAGGCCATGTAATAAAACATTGGAGGTAACCAAAGGCAAAGGCAATAGCCTGTCATGCTTGAGAGTCTATAGGATCCCACTGGCCACAGCTCCCAAAGAAGTGACACTTTCCTCGTACTGTGCTTTCTATTTGCTAGCCTGTGGTGACTAGCAGGGGTATTGTGCTCCCATTACAGGGGATCTCCCCCTAAAATACAGGCGTATGTATATATGCATATATTTTAGGAGTTTCTACTGTAGCAGGTCTCCACTGATTTTTTTCAAAAGTCTTTTAGTGTTAGTTTTCTCTCCCCATACTCCTTCCAGTACCCTGCCTTCGCATTCCCCCATTTAACCCTTTCTATCCCATTCTCCTTTCTGCCTTTATACCATCACAGCCTATATCCCCTCTCTTGACACTAGCCCCTTACTAATATCTTGACTGCTATAGGTATTCCAAATGAAACACAAATACCTAAAGATTCAGAGCTAGCATCCACATGTAAGAGAGAACATGCAATGTTTGTCTTTCTGGATTTTGATTACCTTATTCAGAACGATTATTTCCAGCTCTATCCATTTACTTGTGAATATCATAACTTCATTTTTCTTTTTTTTTTAATTTTATTTAATTTTGTATGTGTATGAATGTGCTGTCTGCATGTAGGTTTGTGCACCCGTGTCATGCAATGCTGCAGAGATCAGAAGAGGGTCTTGGATTACCCTGGAACTGGAGTTCTCCTGGAATTGGAGTTACAGATGGCTCTTAGCCACCATGTGGGTGCTGGGGATCAAACCCGGGTCCTCTGCAAGAGCAATCGGTGCTCTTAACCACTAGGCCATCTCTCCAGCCCCATAACTTCATTTTTCTTAACAGTTGGATACTCTTCCATTTTGTAAATGTGCCATATTTTAATTATCCACTCATCATTTGATAGACATCCAGGCTATTTCCATTTCCTGGCTATTGTGAATAGAGTAGTAGTAAACATGGATGAGTAAGTATCTCCTTAGTAAGATATAGTGTCCTTTGGGTATATGCTCAAGAGTGATATAGCTGGATTATGGTAGACCTATTTGTAACTTTTTGAGCCATTTCCATACTGACTTCCACAGTGGCTGCATCAGTTTACAGTCCACCAACAGTAAGTGTTTTTCAATCCTGATAGCCATATTAGTATTTGTGATTGTCTTTTTTTTTTTTCACCTTAGCCATTCCAACCAGTATAAGAGGAAATCTCAAACTAGTTTTAATTTGCATTTCCCTGGCAGCTAAGAAAGTTGAACATTAAAAAAAAAATGTTTCCTAGCCATTTGTATTTCACCTTTTGAGAACTTTTGTAAAACCCTAATGCTGAAGACATCATTTACTTGAGTCATAGAACAACATCCAGCTGGTATTGACCTGGAAACTTCAGCCCTACCGATTTGCTCTCATAATGCTGAAAGGTGCTATGCATGCTAGAAGAGAAAGAAAAGTCATCATCAGTGGTACCCAGCTGTGAACACTGCCAGCTTGGACATAATGACCAGCCTGGCAAAATATGCCCACTGGTGCAACAGTGGTGCAAACGTCACAGGAGTAACCAACTCCTTTTTGATTGGCTTTAAGGGCTGCTCCACAAACAGGGACCCATACCTGACACCATTATCAGAGCCAGGAACCTGTGGATAGACTGGTTATAGTATGAACAGACCAAACAAAATCCCCACATGGAGTGGGGATGTGGTCACAAAGTCCCACCCCTCCTCACTGAGGAGGGATTTGCATTGGAAAGCTACTGAGAAGGGGGACAGTCAGCTTTCCTTATGGATCTGGCCCCTAGGTAGGTTAGCCAGGTTCAGTGGATGGCCACAGACCCAAAAGTGCCATGGGCAGTGGAAACTGAACTCAGTGGGTTTGGAAAATTAAAGGACACAAAGTTGGCTGGGTAAGGAAGGGGATAGACTTTGGAAGAATTGGGAGGAGGGGGTTCTCAAACAATTAAAAATACTTTTTTGGGAGGCAGAGGCAGGCGCATCTTTGTGAGTTCAAGGCCAGCCTGGTCTACAGAGTGAGTTCCAGGACACGTGGGGCTACAAGGAGACCCTGTCTCAAAAAAGACCAAAAAAAAAACTTTTTAAATACCACCAAAGGAACATGCGGGTGTAGAATCTGGATGGTTCCATAGCATCTCACAGGTCCACAACAGATGACATCTGCTTCTTTTGTCTCATTTACTAACAAATTAGAATGCTCGAAAATTAATACAAACTCATTTTTGTTAATAATTTCAACATTTTCCCTCCCCAGCATTTAGCAGAAGTGCTAAGTCAGTAACTTGTGGAGCACATTGAAGACACCATCACCCTGGTCATAGCGGGAGTAGTAAATGCTTTGCCAGGACACAGGGGCACAAAGTAGAAGCACTGTGTGTGGTGCAAGTGACCTTGGACTCCAAAAAGATAAAGCAGTCTTTGCTTAAGCAAGAAAACTTTAATAACTTTAATTTATCCCCTGTACTCTTCAAAGTTAAGCTCAGATCTGTATCTGTGAACTGTGGGTTTCATGGTAGCAAATATGAGTAGTGATCACTGGAGACTGGTCTCGTGACTATTCTTTTTTTTTTTTTTTTTTTTTTTTNAGGGGAGGGGAGATGATAGCAGCAGCTGAGGCCAACTTAAAAAACCAACCTAGTACTGTACTTGACAAAGTCCCATAGCTCATTTGCAGCAACTTCATTCTTTTTTTTTTTTGGGTCTTTTCGAGACAGGGTCTCCCTGTAGTCCCAGCTGTCCTGGAACTCACTCTGTAGACCAGGCTGGCCTTGAACTCACAAAGATCTGCCTGCCTCTGCCTCCCAAGTGCTAGGATTAAAGGCGTGCGCCACCACTCCAGGCTCGTGACTATTCTTTTGCCTATTCCAATGCCTAAGAAATTGAAGGAAGTCAGTAATATAGAATCAAACCTGCCAGTGTCCACTGGAACATGCTGGCTGGAAGCCTCAGCTTAGAAAGGGGACAAGTGATACCAACAAGTCAGGGACACTGGGATATCACTTTCCAAGTACCACACAGATACCTACTGTGTAGCATTTTTTAGTCTTTAAAACTTCTCAGATACAACAGGTTTGATATCTATTATTTTTAGTTTCCCTCAACTCAATTTGTTTTATTCTTGTTTTGGGTTATTTTTGGGGGGGGTGTTTTGTTTTGCTTTGTTGTCTTTTTGAGGCAGGGTCTCTCTGTAGCCCCAGCTGTCCTGGAACTCACTATGTAGACCAGGCTAGCCTTGAACTCACAGAGGTCCACCTGCCTCTGCTTCCCATGTGCTGGGATTAAAGATTTGTTTTATTCTTTAGAGCAAGTGAAGAGGATGAATATAATTAGTGTCAAATAATAAAGAAGAACTGGAAGTTAGGAGACCAACAACAGACAGTATACCTAATCTGAAAGTCTGGATCAAGAATAATAAGAGCTCATTTATATTGGGTGCTTACCCAGCACCAGGCCTTGTTCCCAGGATTGTAAATTAGCTCAGGCAAGGCTTCCTCCAAAACAGCCTTAGGCAATGGATCTACAACACCTTTGTTTTACCATTGAAGCTAGACAGAACTTTAAAAGCTGGCCCAAGGATAAACCCTGTCCTACCACTTGTATGCAGTCACCCTCCACCTTCAGTTTCCAGACCAGATTCTCTTATGTTCACACCAAGAGATAGTCCATAATTGCAGGAGAGATTCCTAAAGACTTACTTTCTTCCACTCTTAAAATCAGAATCTTTCCCTCAGGAAATAACACCTTGTAAATTTATATAAAATAGTGATATAATATTATTCTAATATATAGTATTATTCATAGTATGTGATATAATATGCTAAATAGTATATAGTATAGTATTATACTATAATATATTCTAATGCATAGTAATCGTTCTAATATATAGTAACTAATTAAAATTGACATTAAATGCTAATGTCTAAATTTTCCTCTAGCCAAATTCTAATGGTTTAAAGTAGCATTAAACAAAAGCATCAAAACAATGGAATTAATAATAATTATAACACCTGCCCCCTCAGATGACAAGAAAGGAATTCAGAGCCTCATACATGTTCTGCTCCAGTGCCAGATGCCCAGTCCAAAATTGTTTCTTATGCATAATGGATGGAAGGGAGGAGCAGATCTGAGACATCTGCTATAGCAGGGAGATGAGAGAGGGGATGCAGGAAGAAGCTAGGAGGTGAGAGAGGATGGAGGAAAAAGCTGGGACATGAGAGAGGATGCAGGAAGAAGCTGGGAGATGAGAGAGGATGCAGGAAGAAGCTGGGAGGTAAGAGAGGATGCAGGAAGAAGCTGGGAGATGAGAGAGGATGCAGGAAGAAGCTGGGAGGTGAGAGAGGATGCAGGAAGAAGCTGGGAGATGAGAGAGGATGCAGGAAGAAGCTGGGAGGTGAGAGAGGATGCAGGAAGAAGCTGGGAGGTGAGAGAGGATGCAGGAAGAAGCTGGGAGGTGAGAGGGGATGCAGGAAGAAGCTGGGAGGTGAGAGGGGATGCAGGAAGAAGCTAGGAGGTGAGAGAGGATGCAGGAAGAAGCTGGGAGGTGAAAGAGGATGGAGGAAGAAGCTGGGAGAGGAGAGGGGATGCAAGAAGAAGCTGGGAGGTGAGAGAGGATGGAGGAAGAAGCTGGGAGATGAGAGAGGATGCAGGAAGAAGCTGGGAGATGAGAGAGGATGCAGGAAGAAGCTGGGAGGTGAGAGAGGATGGAGGAAGAAGCTGGGAGATGAGAGGGGATGGAGGAAGAAGCTGGGATGTGAGAGGGGATGGAGGAAGAAACTGGGAGGTGAGAGAGGATTCAGGAAGAAGCCAGGAGGTGAGAGAGGATGCAGGAAGAAGCTAGGAGGTGAGAGAGGATGGAGGAAGAAGCTGGGAGATGAGAGAGGATGCAAGAAGAAGCTGGGATGTGAGAGGGGATGGAAGAAGCTGGGAGGTGAGAAAGGATGGAGGAAGAAGCTGGGAGATGAGAGAGGATGCAGGAAGAAACTGGGAGGTGAGAGAGGATGCAGGAAGAAGCTGGGAGATGAGAGGGGATGGAGGAAGAAGCTGGGATGTGAGAGGGGATGGAGGAAGAAGCTGGGAGGTGAGAGAGGATGCAGGAAGAGGCTGGAAGATGAGAGGGGATGGAGGAAGAAACTGGGAGGTGAGAGAGGATGCAAGAAGAAGCACCTCTCCTCATCCATAACAAAGCCAAAGCCAACTTGTCTGCAGAATGACACCATTTTCAAAAATCTGAAAGAAAAAGAAAATAAGGAGAATAGAAAGAAGGGAGGGAGGGAGGGAAGAAAGGAAGGAGGGAGACAGACAGACAGGAAGGAAGGCAGGGCTGAAAGGAAAGAAAACAACCTCAGTGTTTTATGTGGTCTGTGTCTCCTCCCTGGATCTTGTTATATACGCTTCCCTGTGCCTCATTTTATCTGTCAAAAACTACTTAGTCATGTTGTAAAATTTTGTTCCCAAAATGTGCTCTTTGGCTAGCTGCTCAAAGACCAGGAGACCCTGTTAGAGAGGCCAGCTTCATCCTCTTCTTCACTGTACTGGTACTGTCCTGATTATTTAACTAGTCTTCTTTATGATACCCCAAATTGTAAGTACTCTTGTCTAAGCTGACAATGAAAAATAATTAACCGTAGGCAAAATTTATACTGAAGAAAACCAGAAGTATTATCTATCATTGAAATCTGGAGAGACATTGGCCTTTCAGCCAAATGCCACCCAGCCTTGCGTACCAGCTCTGTGGTTTTTTCAGCTGGGCTGTTCTGGCCTCTGCAAACCATTGCCCTGTCTGTAAATGGAAAATGAAAACACCTACTTTATAAGGTCATTGTGCAGATTGAGTGAAAATACTCAACAAAGACAGGCCTTCCTACCAGCTCCTTCATAGTATTTTCTAAACTTCTCTTATCACTTCATGGATTTCATGAAGCTCCTTCTCATATATGGTTAGAGGCTGGCTGCCATTACTGGAACCATCTCTGGTTACAAAATAGCACAACATAACTGACTTCCAGACAGTTCCTCCCAGGCACCTTGCACATACACATAAGCTTACCTTGAAAGCAGCTGAGGGCCAGCACGCTCTTCTGCTGCAGCACTGAGGTTGAAATTGCCACATCATTATTTATAGACAGCTACTTGACATTGGGAAAGTTACTTCACTTCACAGCTTCAGTTTCTTCATCTATAAAGCTGGTTAATATGTGGACCAAGTGTTTTAGCTATATAAAGTTTCTGGTACATAAACACCACTAAGATAAATGTGACCTGTTATTAATATTATTACTAGCACTAATACTAGGACATAAGTCCTTGGGAGGGTGTTTGGCCTGCAGTCCATGTTTGGCATGTATGTGTTTAACAAATGAAAGTATTAGCAAATATTTTCAAGGCCACGATAAGCATAAGGCACTCTAATTCTCTCTGGGACATTTATGGTAACAAGGGATTAGTGATGATGAGTCCTGCATGTTCTCTTAGATTGAGCCAAAACTGTTCCAGGCCATAAAAAAAAATAATAAATAAAATAAATAAATAAATAAATAAAAATAAAACCTCTGTTCCCCTGTGTCAGCCCCATTCAAACTGGAACCTGTCTAACTCAATACCTTCAGTCAGGCAGTCAGGGGAATTATTTGCTAGTACAGTATAATCTAATTATTTGAAAGTAATGAGTTTTGAATACTTCTTACCATTTTGATGTAATTTATATGACTTTAAAGTTGCTGGCTATAACAACTAATTTATAAATACTCCTTGCTAAGTGTGACAGACTACTCCAGCACACTTTATGCCTGATGCTTGTTCAGCCCTGAAAATATTCACTCTACAGTAGTGTTATAGTAAGGAATAAAATGGATGTGGTCCTATCAGCAATAAATATAGAAATAAAATTGTTTTGTCTTTGCTTGGGAAAGTGAAGGAAGTCTTCATCAAGAAAATGATAATTTGTGATTGTAATTATAGATATTAAAATAAAACAATAATTTACAGCTCTGGGCAGCTAACCTGGAACTCAAAATTACACCATGTCAATGGAACCATGTGGAAACTGACCTGCTGCTGACTTTCTTTTTAGTCAAATCAAGACTCACTCCAATCTTGTGAGTGAATTTTTTTTTTTTTTTTTTTTTTTTTTTT